>LKNJ01001023.1:0-53369 GCA_002120245.1 Maccullochella peelii
GCGCAGATGTAAAACTAAGAGGCAGATCCAACTAAATGAAAAGAAGCGGCACTGAGAACAAGCGAATGCGCGTTCACGTGAAGGGCTCCGACAATCACAGTTCAGGTGAGAAGTTTAGCAAACGGTCAATTTTAAAACCAATACTCCATTAACAAGGCAAAGCCAGAAACACATTGAAACATTTTTAGAATCCTTGCACTCAGAAAAGACTCATCGTCACATATTTTAGGATTAACTTTTGTAGCAGATTGATATTGAAGTTGCAGACATGCACACAGTTATCACTGTATAATAATAATTATAATGACCATATTACATGTTCCTTACCTTTTTTCTCTTCTTCTTTCTTTCTTGCCGCCTCTTCTCTCTGTTTCTTGATAATGGCGAGGCGGGCGAGGTCAGCTTTGGCCTGGTCTGTCTTCCCTGCCAAGTGCATCTTCATGTAGCGCTCCTTGGCCTTCTGCTTCTCAATCTCCTCTCTGTGACACAGTGTGTGTGTGTGTGTGTGTGTGTGTGTGTGTGTGTGTGTGTGTGTGTCAGGTGGAGAAAGTGACATAAGGAAAGTCACTATCAAGCATTTTTGGCTGGAAATTATAGAAACTTAATGTAACTGAGAATTTCTAGACATGAAACAAAAATCAGCCTTTTAGTGTTAACGTCCTAACTGTTACATGCAGGGATTTCCTTAGGCTATGACACTGTGCCATCATTCTCTTGTGTAGCACCATCACACCACTTTCAAAACAGGGTGTTAACATTGTATTTTTGTGCAGTTTTATCCTACAGTGCACAAAATATGCTGGTAATATGATTTTTTTTAAACACATAACATTTTGACATTTCTAGCACATAATACACAAGACAGTAGAGCTGGATATAAGCACTTCACACTGCTCCATACCACTCCAAATGTCATAGCATGATACATCTATTGTTAAAATGGTATTAATAAATACTATATATCAAAAATGAAGTTCCCATTTAACACTGATACCATGTAGCCATGTGTATGTTGACACAAAACACACACCTCTCTCTCCTTGATAACTGCCTGGGCTCATCCACCTCAATCTGCGTCACCTTCTTGGACTTCTGAGCCACTCTGTTGGGGTTCTCAATTTCTATCAAGCCCTCCACACCCGCTCTCCTCCTCTGCAAACACATCACAATGGCACATACAGTATAAAATGAAATGATAGCAAACAATGAAATGACCACGTTCATAAGAAACTGCCATGCAGAAAAAAACAAGGTGCTTCACAGGTGCACCTAAAATACAATACTAATAATAAATATTTTATTATGTATATACAACTGTGTGTGTGGTAACAGAGCAAGGGTGTGACAGAAACACCGTGGCAGTACCAGGGAATTTTCATCATCGCTGTCATCTGATCCTGATGCTGGTAGTTTCTCCTCTGCCGTGTCATTCTGAGCTGCACCCGCCTCCTCCGCCTCCTGCTCTTGCTATAACATATAAATGATCAAATTATATATATATATATATATATATATATATATAAATGAAGTGAACGTTATTAAACCAGGGCTTCAAGTCAAACACATGCAGTCACAACAGGGAACACATACAACATGTATGTATGCGGGTCTCTTCTGGCTGGTGGGGTGCTACTGAACGCAATCAGTGGTTGTTTGGGTCTTACAGGGGCCCTCCAGCAATGTTAAACATCATGATCAGGTTACTCAGTTATACAGGTTACTCTTTCCAATGGAAATATGCTATTGAGTTGCATGTTGGGAATTGTAGGTCACACACTTGGCCCCTGTGGCACATGATTGAACAGTCTTTGGATGCGCACTCCACCAACCTTTTTCCTCTCCTTCTCTGCCTTCATCTGGGCGTCTATCTCCTCGGGGCTGGTATACGTCCGCACGCGACCCTTGTGGCCACCTTTCTTACCTGCAACGATGACCATGATGAAAGATGACAACACACACAGATTTGCACAGACGTTATGAACAGCGAGCAGCAGACAGGTGTCAAAAGAAGCAGAGCGGTCTATAAACATGCTGTCAGTGCTTGTTTAGTGTTTAAATACCCTCACAGATATGTAAGTTAGGGAAACTATCCTTGTTCTACAGAGGCGTGTCGACTGGATTGCTGCCTGTTGTTGGGTAGCTAACAGCAGGCTAACAGATGTAACAAAAACTGACTTCAACAAAATGCAAAATGTAGCAGGTTTTAAGATCATTCTTACCTCCTCTGGGCATTTTGACAAACGAAGCCTTTATTATAAACTCCCTGACAAGTAAATGCTGACAGAAAACATGTGTGTTAAAACAGCAGCACGAACTGACAGCTGACTAAACTCAGTCTAGATAAGTAACACAATACTCTGAGTAGTTCAAGTATTTTCCTTTTAACAAGTCTTCAATACAGGGGATTTCCAAACATTTAGTAAACACGTTTGCTGGTATAAGCTAAATAACGTACACACTTTCCATATAATGCCCAGTTACTTGACTAAATGACGCCAGTTATGAAATGCAAGGACCTAAATCATGTTGTTTATCTGAAGGCAATTTGCTAGTGTGCTAAAGTGATGCAATATGCCAGGAACGACAGAAAGACATCTGCTTTGATTTAATCTCAGAAAACATCTTTGTACTGACCTAAATAAATCTTTACATAAACGTATGTAGTGTGTTAGTCTAAGAGAAGATATAAGAAGTTATTAAACGCCGATAAATGAAATATGTTTATTTCGGGTGGTGACGTCGTTCGTGAGACGAGAAGTTGAAATGGACCCCCCCCGGGTGACGTCATATTGTAGCGCCTGAGACGGGTTCGCTAAATTAAAACGAAAACATCGTGAGCTTTTGTTCTATTTTGTACAAAACAGAGCAAAATGCCCAAAGTAAAGAGGAGTCGGAAGCCGCCCCCAGACGGCTGGGAGCTCATTGAGCCCACTTTGGACGAGCTGGATCAGAAAATGAGAGAAGGTAAGCTGGTAGAAGATTGGTATCCTGATGGTCCTCACAACAGTAGGCCGTCGGGCTACAACGTTAACCACAGCGTATAGTTTGTGGTGGTGAAATATTTTCAGCCTTCACTTCGCATTTTCTTTAACTATTGGCAGATGCCCATTCAGTTTTATTTTACAACTGATTAATCCTTGGGTGATGCTGGTGAAAGGAGGTTTTCTGACATTTAGGAAATGGATACATAATTTTGTTAACACGAGTGTATTATTCAGCTAGTCAAAAGTCTAATGGCGAAGTGGTTGTGGTTTGTGGTTCAGTCAGATGTAAATGTTTAATATTTCTGTGTTTTAACTTGATTTTTGCTGTCTTATGTCACATACACTGTACGCCCAAAACAATGTGACCATATAGTGTCCACACACCATTGATTTGGGCTCTGCCACTTAGTTCTTATTAAGAGAAATCTTAATGCCACTGTATACAGTTGCACTTTAGAAGTGTGCTTACAACTTCGTGGCAGCAGTTTGGGGAAGGCTGGGGAAAATGCCCCCAAGCACAAAGCTGGGTTAATAAATAAAATGTTTTTCCAGTTTGATGTGGAAGAACTCGACTGACCTCAGAAGGTCAACTGAGACCCAGGCCTTATCGCCCAACATTAGTGGCCGACCTCACTGATGCTTTTGTGGGTGAATGCAAGCAAATTCCTGCAGATGGGTTCCAAACTCTTGTGGAAAGTATTCACATGGGAGTCGAGGCTGTTCTAGCAGCAGATTAATGCATTGCATCAGATGTGATATCACTATCCTTGGCACACCTAGGTCAGAGATGTATTTTAATTACCCAAGTAGGTGCACCATTGATTTTGATTTCTGCTTACCAATGCTAACTTTCCTGATTTTCCTCTGTGTCCCAGCTGAAACAGAGCCTCATGAGGGAAAGCGAAAGGTAGAGTCCCTTTGGCCAATTTTCAGGCTGCATCATCAGCGGAGTCGATACATCTTTGACCTCTTCTACAAAAGGAAAGCCATCAGCAGAGGTAGACAGAGTTTCCTCTCTTCCCGTTGAACTACTTGATGTCTAATGTTTGCCATTTCCACTTCGTTTTTTTTCCGTCTTTGTCTTTTGTCTACTTCAGCATTTGATATAATCCTTTCTTGTAATCCAGCATGACATATTTGGTATTCCTGGGAAGTGTCTGCAATTTAAAATAACGTTCTGTGTGTTTGAATAACTTTAATCTGCACAACATAAGTTTGTAATGACTTTCCAAAGGATCTGTGAAATTTATTAGATTTTCCTGCAATACCTTTTCTAATTTCCCCTTGTAGCAAGTGCTTGAGAAGCATTTTCCTTTTTGGTATTTGTCTTTCTGACAGAGCTGTATGAGTACTGTATAAAGGAAGGCTATGCAGACAAGAACCTGATTGCCAAGTGGAAGAAGCAGGGCTACGAGAACCTGTGCTGCCTGCGTTGCATCCAAACACGCGACACCAACTTTGGAACCAACTGCATCTGCAGAGTCCCCAAGAGCAAGCTGGAAGTCGTAAGTCTGACAGAATTTTAGTGATTCTCGCTATTTTAATCATTTTGAAAAATAATCCCAGTGAGCGCTTGTATTAAATATGTGTTAAAGGCTTATGTTGCCCCTCTGCTTTACATTATTCCTGCTGATGTCTGTACAGACATAGTGCAGAAACAGCACAAATACACTTGTGAAAATTGCCCAAGTGAGATAAAGTAAATGCTGTAACACTGCTCACACAATTAAAGCTCTTTAATTGGATGAGTGAGGCCAGAGGGCTTGCCAGTCACTGTGTCAATATTCACTAATAATTGACATGCTTTGTGTGATACCTACAGGAACCCTCTACCAAGGAAAAAAACAAAACTACAAAAAAAAGAACCTTTCTACCCTACAGGCCTTATTGTCAATTGTACATGTTTTTAATTTCAGAGGCCCGGTTTTCCATTTAATTTCAATAACAGTAATATATTTTAACAAGACTTTGAGTCTATAGCCATGCTAGCGCCACTGTGAGGCTGTGCTTTCAGCTAAATGAGTGTCTGTACAAAACTTTGGTGCAATCCGTCCAGTTGTAGTTGTTTGACCTGCTGGCAGCACTAGAGGAAAGGACATAGGGTTCATCCTCTGGACACCTTGAATGTTGGATTTAAAATGTTATGGCAATCCATCTAACAGTTGTTAGTAGAGAGACCAACAAACTGACATTGCCATTATTCCTAGAGCCATGCTGTAAGCATGGCTAAACTAATAATAAAATGTTGAAATACTAGAAACAGGATACTCCATAAAGGAAAGAATGACAGTTATGCAGCTACTTTCCTAAATGGTGAAGATTGCCTGTTTATTCCCAGTGTGTCCTTGTGGTCTAAATCCTGCTGTTTTTCCCCCCTCTTCAGGGAAGGATCATTGAATGCACCCACTGTGGATGCAGAGGATGCTCTGGCTAAGTGCAGTTTTTGGGCATCTGGCCTATTTTCCGTTGGGCATCGGGGCTCACCCAGCCTCCACCTGTGCACTCTCAAACCCAAAAGTAACATTGTGTTCATTTCAGTCACCTGCATCAGAAACAAATTACTGATTTCTTCACCATCATCCTCAGCTGCCTTTTTAGAGGGGGGTCAGTATCTGGAAGTCTTTACACAGAGGAGCCAAGGAGAGTACATTGAGAGGGGCCATATTGTATTACTTCCATTTGTTTTTGTGTTGTTTGTTTTTAAATAGTTTATGCCCTCAACTCCAAAAACTCATAGTAGGAAGTTGAGGTTAGCTGTTTCTGATTCAGGCCTGTCATTCCAGCTAGTCATACCCACTGTGAAGGTCATTTTAATTTCTGTGTTTTATTTTATTTGAAGAGGGCTGGGAGGGAAATGATTTTTGTTTGAAATGTCGTTGCTCTAAACCATTTTTTTCTTCATTGTTCTTGTGGTCTAATTTTAAATAAAACCATTCTGATTTACTTGTTCTCTTGCTTTTTTTTGTATTTTATGATGCAAGTGTGAGATCCGATTTAGACTTTAGTTTTATCGTTCTAAGCATAATTCATCTTATGAATTAAAAACCCCATTACTGACTCTAGAGTTGGATTGTTACATGCCTCTGTTTATTAAAGTACCATAAATCACTAGAAGTTTGAAGACCTCAACGGGTATTGTCGAACTATGCATGAATACAAAATTTTTAATTTGTGTCTGTATTTCTCTTTTGATTTTGGTGGCCTCTGCATATGCTCAGTTCCTTGTCATAAAGGTGAGATACAGGTGTTTGAGGACACAGCCAAAACAATGAACTTGGTATGTTTTGATTAAAATATCAATGGCTTCATGGCTACAAAACAGCAAACTTTAATTTAATTTCAGAAGACACAAGGTCAATATTCCCAAAATCAATAATTAATTTCCCCTTTTCTTAAAGTAACGTGGTTTTATTACTGAAGTTTAAGAAACAGACTATCATGGAGAAAATATAGCTCACGTCATAAAGCAGATTCTTACTCTAGTTCTTCTGCGCAGCCCTGTACGACCACAAAGAAGAACAAGCACCTCCTGCATCTGAGGCCATATCTCCCATAAATGTAGTCAGCCCACTCACTCAGGCCCTGCAGATTGTTTATTGTAAAGAGTGAACAGTATTTTTCTTCAGTCCACCACCTTGCCTTCTGCTGCTCCAGCAGGCCAATTACATGTTTTCACAGATGAGCATTTATTATTCATGACACCTCAAATGCTTGCACATCCGTCAGCACTAAAGCAAGTCACACAGACACAAGTCTGTTGGGAGGATATGATGTTTAATGTAGGCTGGTCCGTTTCTTCCAGTAACTCACAGTGAGCTTCAGCACAATTATCATGCTCATCTAACTCCTGCGTTACCCAGGCATCCACGCAAATAATGTAACGCTTTCAAATAATTTAATGGAATAAATGAATATCATCAACATTACATTAAAAGCATCAAGACATTCACAACGTGCTTCATTGAAATCACTGGCAACATCGCCGTCTTACAGGGCTGAAGTGAGCACGACGTCCACCTCATGATGAGGTACAAAAGGTAGACATGATATGGCAACATAAGGACACGGAGTGACGACATGTTAAGCACACTGTGGTATGGCTTATTCAGATTACATTCACCTTTTTGCATTAGAGGAACAATACCTAAAATAAGAGTGGTTACATCTGAGCAGAAATATGTTATTCAAGCAGTAAAAAATAAAAAGACATCACGAGGCAAAAAAAAATAAAAATCATTGAGCCCAAATTGCACTAAACTAAAATAATACATAAGGTGGAAATAAAAATGTGAGGTTTCTGTTTAAGCATACGCCTTAAAACCAAAATTTGTCTTGTTCGTAGCAGGAAGGACAGCAGCCATGATCCCACATTGTTTGACCTTTCACATTAAAACTGACCATGCAGTCACAAGTACAGTTACCATCCTAGATACAGAAGTACAGCTCCATCACTGACGCCACAGAATTAGGAACAGTAAAATCTAAAATACTATCAAAGACTTTTCTTCAGTGTCATCTCACTGGCTGATGTGACGGAACTTAAAACATAAAGATATTGTACTTCTTCTCCAGCATCCTTCAAAGAGAAGATCTGGGTGTACTCAGAGTTTTGTTCATAGCACAGGATCGTTAAGAAGAAAATAAATAATAGCAACTGTCCCAAACCAAGTGTCAAGCTTAGAGTTTTGCTTTTGATGGCACAGGAAATCTATTTTTCCTATAATAAAATCTATACAAACACAACATCACTGTCTCAGCAACACCTCCTCAAACTGTTCAGCATCTTGTCCAAGTCAGTTCATCCAAGTATAACAAAACAGAAATATTATCAACACTGTGATTCACCCTGGCACAAGACAGTCTCATGCTAACACCACAACACTCTCACACAACTGTAAGACAAGAGTGAAATTCAATACATTGACGTTAAGTAGCTTTAAAATGTTCCTGACCATGTGAATAATATCCATTGAAATGCTCGCCAGGAGTTTATATTGACAGGTTTTGGCTGCTGCTGGCCCTATGTGGGTGAGTGTGTGCGTGATGATGTAAAGTTGTCTGGACATGCAATATAACGTGGAGCTGACTGGATCTAATTCACATAGCAAATACACTTCCTCATGCATCACAACCTGAAAGCAGCCTCTGGGAATGTTTACTCCATGCTCTCAAAATATCAAATCCAACATCGTGTCTCTATTTGGAACAAAACGGAGATTAATCCATAACTGCGGGAATGTGTGTTCAAATTCATTCACGAAGGAGAAAACTGAAAGTGTGGGAGAGTAAAACAGAAATATAAAAAGGAGAGGCTTCTGAAAGGTTTTGGCCTTTGGAAGTTGTGTGGTAGTTTGGAGAGAGAGAGAGAGAGAGAGAGAGAGAGAGAGAGAGAGAGAGAGAGAGAGACATGTCACAAAACCAGCTGTAACAAGCCTGCATGGTGCTAATAAGGTTTCATCGACAGATTCAGAGAGACGTCTGTTCCCCACAGGCGGAACATGTCAGCATATGTGAGTTTGGTACAGTAATCCTGAAAAACATGTTTACACATAGCTGAGATGATATCATAGCTGACAAACTGCTCAGTGATTGGTGGGTGTTAACACGGAGCTGTGATTTAACCTGTTAGCAAGCTGGCTGAGGTCAGACCGGCACTTACGACACACAGACGGCCATGTTGGATTGAGTTTTGTAGGATGAAGTGTGTGTGTGTGTGTGTGTGTGTGTGTGTGTGTGTGTGTGTGTGTGTGTGTGTGTGAGAGATGGGGGGGGATGACCTTGACCTTAAACAAGTCAGTGCAAGAAAAACACACAAATAACTTGTAGAACCGACCTTCGTCTGCTGTGTTATGTGTGTTTGTGAGTGTCAACATGCTCTGGACCAAATACGCGCGAGTAGACCACTCACCGACATTCACGACTCACTCTGCCTCATTTTTCCCGCACACACAGGAAAGATCAAGACCAGAGAGAAAGACAGCAAGGCAGAGAGAGATTACACAGATAAAACAATAACCAGTTCAGAGTTTGTCCTGAAACTAAAATGATCATAGACCTTATTAAGATCACCTTTGGTCCATTAAAAACCAAAGGGTCAAAAATGACTTCTGCTAAAACGTGTGTGGGAATCCTCCTCCCAGTATAATCTCAGATTTTGTATAAAACGCTGGTGGTGTAGTTAAAACTAAAACAAGTTGCTGCTGCACTGCTCCCGGTGTCGGGCTGTAGGTACTGCTGAGTGATGAGCTGGCTGAGGTAGAGCAGTATCAGGCTGTCCTCCTCGCCCAGCCCCAGCTGCTCCTGCAGGAAGCAGCGGCGCCGACCATCCACAACCCCGGGCCCCTCCGTGGAGCTCACCGGCAGGTGGAGGTGGTGGGTGAAGGTTAACAGGAAGGCTTTGGCTGCCAGACGGCAGAGCGTGCTCTGTAAGTGAAGGAAGTAGGTGGAACCACGGCGGATGTAGGTACGGTGGTCGGCTATGTTGGCAAGAAGTTGGCCATGATACGGCGGACAGCGCAAGGTCTTCTGGTCAGCATCCAGGATGGAGATGTAGCGACTGTAGCGGGACAGCGCGTAAAGCATGCTGGAACCCACAGGGGACGCTATTCTGTGGGGAACAGACAGAGACACTGAAATTAATATTTTTTCCAAGCAGGTTTATCATGCTCACCACCATTTTTTACACAATGAAGTCACCCATGTTACAATCTTTTAGCCATATTTGAAGTTTGGTCCAGCACAGTGCCACTGGAGGGCAGTACCAAAATATGTGAGTGTTAACTAAATCTGCTCATTGGAGACGTGTATAATTAGCAATTGTTTTGTGGCTAGAATTCTGTACAACACTTTATATTGATGCTTGGCTTTGACCCTTCTTGTGATGAAATAAGACCACAGTTTGATATGTCACAGTGGTGTTAATGTTCATATTACTGTTATTGTGTACCGTCTAAATTGTATTTTGATGCTTTGGCAATATTGTTTTTGAAAATGTCATGCGAATAAAGCCCTTTGAATTGAATTGTCACGATTCACTAAATTATGTAAAATAATTTACATAACGTAAGAAAGTGAAATGAGTAGAAATGAAATGAGGTTCAAGGACAGATGTGAGGCTGGATGCTTAATAGTTGAATAGTTGGTTGTGTGAGTCATCGAGGACTGAGTCAGACCAGATGAGTAACACAAACTACAAAGAGGAATAAACCATAATTTTCAACTTCACATTGAGTGTCTCTAAGGTTCTGTGAGCATCAAGCTCAATGTTTTAGTAAATCTATGTTTGTAACGTCATCTGTCATCATCATTTGTATAAGAGCATCGGTTAAATATAAATTCAGATTGGAAATACCTTTGCAATCCAATGAGTTTCCACCTCTGCAGGTCAGTAAGGGTGAAGGGGCAGGACAGCCAGGCTTGAACCCTCTCTCCACACCTCCCAGGACCAGGCACAAAGAGGGCCAGAGCAGCAACCAGTCGGCGGACTCTCCCCTCATCTGCCCCAAGCACCACCAGGGTTCTGCCGCTCAGCAGACACCACAGAGCTTGCATGGCAAAGGGGTACTGTCGCACAAATCTCAGCGCTCCTTGTCCAGCCTTCTTCCTCTGACGCAAGGTCACCACCCCCCCGTAGCCTAGAGGTGAGGCAGCTCGATCAGACCCTGTAGAAGCACTCATGGTACAGTCTGACCCATCCTCCACTGAGGTACGGGAAACTGCATCTCCGAGGAGCCCTACAGGCAGCTCCAGCCCAGCTGCGGGGCTTTCTGAGCATGGAGAACCCACCGTATAGTCGTCCTGGAGTGGAAGTAGAGCCTGGGGCTCCTGGTTGACCACCAGGGTTTGACAGGGCTGCGAGTGGGAGCTTTGGCCAAGACGAGGCACTGCCTCTGGGGAAGAGGCCTCATAAAGGAAACCCTCTTGGGCCATACAGCACGCGGTGTCTATTGGAACCAACAAATCAGACTCCATCTCACAAGCCCCATCAGTTACTCCCTCACACTCATCCTCCCTGCTGGCATCCAGCTCAGACACCACTTCCAGCAAAGACACGGGTGAGTCATCTCCCCCGTCACCCTCCCCAGCAGTGGTCTCCATCTCTTCACTGCTGCTCTCCCTCTCCAGGTCAGTGTTATGGTCAGGGTCAGGGGTCAAGTCAGAATCAGGATCAGGAGCTTCTAACTTCATACTAGCCAGATTCTGTTGCCTCTCTGCTTGACCCATACCGCTCTTATCGCTGCTGAAGCTTCCTTTGGTTTCCTCTGAGCTCTCCTGGGTCTCCAGAGTCTGGTCAGAGGGGGAGGACTCCAGATGGCTCTCCAAAAGCCCAAGTTCACTCTCTTGAGTATGGCTAGGCTCAGATGCTGGGTCTAGAGGATCTGGAGGCTCCAGAGTATCTAGCTCTAGAGGTTCCGGTCCTAGCACAATAGGAGGTGGATTTAAGAGTGTAAAGTTATCTACAGCATGGTTCACCGCACAGAATGGTCTTAGTATTCCCCCTTCCTCCTCATCACCGAGGTCCTCCTCAAACAGGAAGTTGGTAACTCTCTGTTTCCTGCGTAGCGCCCTGTCCAGGCGGCGTGTGTGCAGGTAACACAGGTCCCCCCGGAAACTCCTCTCCGTTTCCTTCAGGAGCTCCACGGTGGCCTCGTAGAAAGTACTGTCACACAGCTCTCGCATGGTCTTCAGGCGCTTGTCGAAACACTTTGCGGACTTAGCTTTGATAAGCTGTGGCGTGTAGGATGGCCTGCGTTTAATGCCATCTTCTTCCTCCTCGTCCACTACTTCTTCTTCTTCAAGTCCTTCATCAATCTGACCCTGCCCTTTCTCCCCCTTGTCACTGTAACTGAAGGGGTTGGCAAGCTTCGCGTATTTGTCTAATACCTCCTCACACTCACTCAAGCACTCGGTCATACACTTCTGGCAGGTGACAGCATGAGGATCTCGGCGCGGATGGTGATGGTAGGAGCTGATCTGTCTCAGCAGGTCTCTGTGTTCATAGATGCTCTTTTCCACGTTCGCAAGCTCGTTGGCCTTCTCCACAGCATGAGCTGAGTACATGCGCTGAGGGCCCGCCTCTCTCTGCAGGCCCTCCTCCCTCTGCAGCACAGAGTGAGTGTACCTGAGGGGGAAAAAACAGAGTTACTGATTCACATGTGTTCATACAGGGAAAGGGAACACAGTAGAAATTCCTCAAGAGGAGCATCAGCATAAATGACAAACCACTACAGGAGGGGACATCATGAACTGTAACATTAGAGTTAGGATTCATTAGCCAGTTATATTTTTGGCCATGCTAGCAGCACTGGGGATGGAAATGTTGGTCTGTTGGTCAGTATGTCCCCCACTTTGGTCCTGACTGAAATATCTCAACAACCTTTGGATGTATTACCATAAAATTCATCTTCTGAGGACCACTGGACCATGGTCTGACTTTGGTGATCCCCTGATTTTTCATTTAGCGCATTTTAGATGAATATTTCAATACTTTGCTTTGTGACCACAAACCTGCAAAACTAAACGACATTCCCATCAGCCTCAGCTGTACTTTGTGTTTAGTGCTAATTAGCAAATGTTAGCATGCTAACATGCTAACCCAAGATGGTGAACATGGAAAACATTATACCTGCTAATCGTCAGCATGTTAGCATTTAGCTCAAAGCACCACTTTGCCTACGTACAGTGTCACGTAGGCCGCTAGCATGGCATAGAAGCGGATGTTCGGCAAATTATCCCAATTCAATCAAGTTAGACTATGTCTCTCATCGGTTCTTTAAATCTGTAAAATGTTGGCATAATTTCAAGACAAAAAAAAAAAATCACTGATCAAAAGTTTGGACACATTTCCCAAAGGACAAATAAGTAGTTACTTAAGGCTGGATTACAAACTGATCAAAGCGAGCAACTTCCATGGGGCCCCAGAAGTTCTAGGTTTACTGCACGAGACTTGGTTTTGGTAATTTGATTAATTGCAATTTTGTTGTGTATCTACAAAGGGGCCAACAGCACATTTTTGCCCCAGGGCCCCCTAACTGATTAATCCGGCCATGCTGGATGCACACAGATTATGCTGTTCACTATTTACCTAAATGATTCGACAAAAGATTTTAACCCTATGTGGGATAGCAGTTAAAAGGTTGTATGGAAGTTCTTACTCTAGGTCCTGCAGCTTCCTCTGGAGTTCCTTGGCAAATGCTCTCCTGTTCCCAGCCTTCAGACACTCAGAGGCCTGTGAGAAGCGGAGGGACAGCTCCTGAAACTGCAACATGATTTTCCTCTCATCTGCTGAAACGTACGCCATACAGAAAGGTCGCACAAAGCCCCTCGCCTCCAGGTCGTACAGCGTAAGGTGATGGACGTAGGCGAACGCTCCCTCCTTTGAGTCACCCAGCACCACCCTCGAATCCTCCACAAAGCTGAGCCTTGGGTAGCCACTGCCAGGTGGATGTCCCACAAACGAGGCCTGGTAGTCCACTGACATGATGCGCAGGGAGAAATAGTTGAGATCGAAGGTGCCACAGACTTTGGGGTCATCAGGGATCGTGAGGAGAGGCTGAGGGCCCACCTGCTCAGAAAACTCAGAGATGAGGATGAAGTCTTTGGTGAACTTGGCATAGGACGTTTTGGCCCAGGGGTTGGAGTCAGCCAGCGGATGGAGGGGAACAGAGAACTCCTCAGGGAGAGCCCAGGGGTCCGGACTTGTCTGCCCATACTCATCCTCTTTAGTGAAAGCCACCACGTCAGGTGAGCCTATCATAGTGGTGTTGTTGACCAAGGCATGAGAAACACAACACACAGTGCAGAACAGTTAACAGTCATAAACCAGCTGTCGGAGCACAGCGGTGGAGGGCAGCCACATAAAGCACAGTCAGATTGACCATTCTCCTCTCACATTGTCCAGGTAGTGCGTTTGTTAGTGAGGTTAAAAGAGCTGTAGACTCTAGGGGCCCAGAGATGGAGAGGGTCCAAAAAAAAAAATCAAGTTGGTTTATATAATTTAAAAAAGGGGGTCCCAGAGCAGAATGGACCCAAAATTCAGTCGTGCCCCTGCAGGAGCCAGTCCACAAAGCCTTGATATTTGTCAGATAGAATAAAAGTAGACACCTCGACAGAAATACAAATCAGTGTGTCTGTTAACAAAAGCAATTATCTTGCGCCAAACACAGGGTCCGGGCAGACATCAGACCACTCATGCTGTGCAGAGAGAAAAAAATGTAAAGCAGCATCACCGAAGCGCGTCTCTCCGTCTCCTCTTCATGTCTTCATGCGTCGTGTCCGTCACGTTACTCTGTTTTGGGCTAAAATGCGGGACGTTGGTGCGACAGAAACACTGTGAACAGACAGAAGCGCTACATGTAATTTTCACATCCAGAGACAGACGCCATGTTTACCCAACTGGTTGTAGTCTCGTCAGGTGACCAATCCACCTCCCCGTCTGGAGAAATTCCACCCTGAAACAGAACTTTTACATATTTTGTCTATGCCGACAAAGTAAGTACTTGATGTGGTTATCGCGATCCTTTAAAGTCACTTATTGTTACAGTCATTAATTGTCAGTTTTCCAGTTTAAGAGTTCATTTCGTTGTCTCATTACTTGTATTCTGTGCAATGACAATAAAGATAAATCTAAATCTTATAAAATTGCCCATATTTGTAGCAGAACCATGAGTCAGCCCCTCAAACATCTCAACATTTATTTATTATTCGGATTTTTCACATATTGTTGAATTATTTGGGTAGCTGTTCCGTTGTATTTTCTGCAAGTCTTTATCTATATGGAGCATTTGCTCCATGTGTCCTGAAATTACTTTACAAATCAAAAACAGTTTCTCAACAAACAGTCAACAATCTGTAGCTAAAAGACAAATCTCAGAACACTGTCTATATTTTACCTCTACTTACCAGTAACAGATTACATGCTGGTAAATTATTTTAAAAATGATTGGGAAATTATGGACTTGAAAACGTTTTATTCCCTAACATGAAGGGCTTTTCAGAGCTTCTTCATGCTGTCAGGAATTACATTTTGGTGGAATAATAGACTAGTGAATCATTTATTTATTTACTTGGCCAAAAAGTAGTCAATTTTAAATATACTGTGTCTAAAATACAAACAAAATGTGTATGTTTTAACTGTAGATTGTAAACTCCTAGCCTGACATCGCCAGATCAATTCGCAAATGCGAATTGTGCATCTGCCAGAGCAGATAAAACATGAGCTCGCAGATTCGTGTTGTTCCCAGGCTAGTAAACTCCCCCAAGGTCGCTAAAACCTTTGTTGATGTTGACGTGGCAAAATGCTAATTCTGATTTAGGGTGGATTTTCTAATTAACGTTGATTAACAATATTATTTACATTATAATTGTTATTATTAAAATGTATTATTAATAAGAACTGTGCTACGCAAATAGACAATAGTCAATTTGAATGCACTTGTACTATTATTATAAACTTGTTTTATGTAGACGTTTTGGTAGTTGTAGGATTTTACGACAGCATTACGACCTTGATTACGGCAGTATTTGACAGGCGGGCGGGGAATTTGTAAACAGAGCTAACAATCCTACTATTAGATGTCGATGTTGCTCCTTTTAAACTTTTTAATTAGCAACTTTTGTTGGGCATTAGCGTTATTTTTATCTATTTAATTCATTGGGAGCGAGTTTAGTGACCACTTTTTATCTCTTTGTAAAAGTTTTGGGAGGCGGATACCATGGCTTTAGCTAGCTACGTTAGCTAACATGCTAACACAGCAGAGAGACAGCAGCAGTGGGGCTGCCTGAAGGGCCGGCTGCTTCATGTGACAGCGGCCAGGCATGCTAGTGCACCTCCTCGGAAGATCTTTGCTTCGATCGGGGCTACACCGGCTAGGGGTCCAACGGAGGTGTCTCCGTGCGGCGCAGAGTGACCGGTGTCCGGACACACCGCAGCAGGCAGACATGATCCGGGCTCAGATCAAGCGGGTCCTCTGCGTAGCCGAGAAGAACGATGCAGCCAAAGGCATCTCAGAGATCATGTCCAACGGCAGGTCCAGGAGGGTCAGTCATGTCTGCTCACAGTACAAAACCCTCCAACAAACGTTATTATTCAGTGTAGTGCTGAAGCGATTAGTCGATTTGCTACTTTGCTGTCTATTTGTATGAATATATATATTGGCTTTAGACTTTGTCAGACAAAACAGGCTATATGAGGACCAAACTGTACTGTTGACTGTATATGTAAATTGAATACATAGTATGATATAGCAACTTTTTTGGAAAATGGTTATGGGTGAATAACCAGATGAATAATATACCTGACAAATCAAGGTAATTCATCACATAAAAATGAACTATTTCCATAAAACAATCCTGCTCGGTGATTTGCAACATTTGCCAAAATGTCCTAATATAACCAGAGATAATAAAGGAATAGCTAGTAGCTACCATGGTACAAATAGTACGGCAAAACATTAGAGAAGTTAATATAATGTCATGGTATACAGATATTGTCATATCGCCCACCCTCTGTCCTTAGACCACAGAAATATAACGATAGGTGGGGAACCAAACTACCAGGAGGACCTGACAGTATAATATAATCCAATACACCTGCACCCAAAATTACAGCCTTAAAATTACCAGAGAGTTGACTCAGTACCTCTCTGACATAGTCTGAACAAAAAGAAAGACTGGTGTCTAACCCAGTCTTTGTGCCACTAAGCAACTGATCACACATCCCGCAATAGAAATCGGTTCACTTACCGTCCATATTGAGTAATCTCTTCCATAAACTGGCAGTACTCACCTTCCACTGAGCTCAATATCCACCCAAATGATAAATGGGAAGAATGGGAACCCCTCTTTTTTAGATTTTTCTTTCTCTTTTCGGTTGCTCCAGTACTGATTGTCTTCTTTTCCATTTTAGAGGGAGGGGATGTCAAAGTTTAATAAAATCTATGAGTATGAGTATCATCTCTTTGGTCAGGTAAGTGAATACAGTGACATAATTAGATATGTAAACACACACCTGTATGTCTGTTCTGTTGTGTTTTACGTTGTCTCTGACTTTTCTGGTTTCATTATGTTTCCATCCCGCTCCAGAATGTGACAATAACAATGACGTCAGTATCAGGCCATTTACTGGGTCTGGAGTTTAAAGCACCGTTCCAGAAATGGTAATTTAAAATAGGATAATTTAATAATTTAAAACATTTTTTTGGTATATTCAGCATCACACAGTGTCTGTACAGTACAGTAACAACTGATTGTATTTGTACCTTTTCTCTCCTAAGGCACAGCTGCAATCCCGTGTTGTTATTTGATACTGAGGTAGAGAAGTACTGTCCAGATAACATGATGCAAATCAAGGTATGCTCATTTGCTGTCCTCCCAGAAGTCACACACACACATACATATATATGTGTGTGTGTGTGTGTATTTACTTTGTATTTAAATTAACCTATGGGGTCTGTCACTCCATCTGTAGCCACATTGTGTGTGTTATTGTGATGTTTGATTGATATTAGTGATGATAACTGTGATAGTTTTAGTCCTTTAACCCGGATTTACTCACAACCCAATTTCAGTTCTTTTTGCTCCAGTAACTTGTGCAGTGGCAGAGCTACTCTATGTTTATAGAACGAGGATAAGCTATACATCTGTATATATACATTTGTTTATTTTGAGTAGGCCCAGATGATGTTCCTTTTTTGCCTTTTCATCTCTCAGCAGCAGGCCACAATTTTTATTCAAAGGAAATTAAGTTGACTATGGATAATAGATATGGACTTGAAAGATTGTATGACTCCCTCTAAGTATACACCTCTAATGCTCTTTCTTTCCTTTCTCTTTCTTTTCTCCGTCCCTCTCTGTCTCTCTAGTGGACACTAGAGAAAGAGGTGATGCAGTGCCAGGCCTTAGTCATCTGGACTGATTGTGACAGAGAGGGAGAAAACATTGGCTTTGAAATCATAGATGTCTGCAAAGCAGGTATGATAGTAATGTGTGTGGGTTGTTTTTGTTGTTGAGTTTGCAGCTGAACTATTTTGACATTTTGGGAAATCCGCTTATTGCTGAGAGTTAGATGAGAGGATTGATACCGCTCTCATGTCTGTACAGTAAATATGAAACCACAGACAGCAGCCGGTTAGCTTAGCTTAGCAAAAAGACTGGAAGCAGGGGGAAACAGCTAGCCTGGCTCTGTCCAAAATTAACCAAATCTGCCCACCAGTGCCTCTAAAGATCACTAATGAACACGTTATATATATCTTGTTTTTTTAATCTGTTCAAAAGCTGATGAGTAAAAACGACGCTGCAGTTTTACAGGGAGTATGTGCCAGACTAGCTGTTTCCAGTCTTTGTGCTAACTGGCTGCTGTCTGAGGCTTCCTATTTTCTGTACAGACATGAGAGTGGTATCAATCTTCTCATCCCAAAATGTCGAACTATTCCTTGAACAATGTACATCCTAGAATGTAGAATTAATATTCATATAAACTGATATGTAGAATTACCAATGTTTCTGTGACTGTATAAGGCCAAAAAATAGCATGTTTTGTATGTTAGACCACAAGTCGCTCCTGATAATAGTGTGTGTATGTATGTTTTTTATGTATGCTTTTTAGTGAAGCCCAATTTACAAGTCTTTCGGGCGAAGTTTTCTGAGATCACCCCCAACTCCATTCGGAGAGCTTGTGAGACTCTGATGGCACCAGATGCCAACATCAGCGATGCTGTCGATGTCCGTCAGGAGCTGGACCTGCGGATAGGTACGGTAGCTCTCTTAAACTGTACTGAATAATACATAACGACACACTAATGCAGGTGAAAAAGATTCTTTCAGGATCATAGATTGGCTCAACAGATAAGGGCTCATACAGCGTGATCACAAAGTCTGGATGACGACCTTGGTTAAATGTCACTTCACTCATGATACAACACCAGTGTTTCTGCAAATATGTCACATAGAATGGAAAACCATGTAAACAGTAGTGATCCCATCCTCTCTCCTGTGCTCATCTTCATCTCCTGCAGGTGCCTCCTTCACTCGATTCCAGACTCTTCGCCTGCAGAAGATCTTTCCAGAGTCTCTGGCCAACCAGCTGATCTCTTACGGCAGCTGTCAGTTTCCCACTCTGGGCTTTGTGGTGGAGCGCTTCAAAGCCATCCAGGCTTTCATACCAGAGACTTTCTACAAGATCAAAGGTACAAACTCCTCCACGCACAGACACACAGATCCAATGGAGATGCAAGTATTAAGGTTTTAAACTGATACTCCTCTTCCTCCCTTCTGTTCCTTGCATCTGTCTTTGTCTCAGTGCTGCATGAGATGGAGGAGGACACTGTAGAGTTCAGCTGGAAAAGAAACCGTCTCTTCAACCACACAGCTTGCCTGGTGCTCTACCAGATCTGCATGGAGGTATGTGCCTGTTTGTATGTGTATGTTTTATGCTGAGCATGTTAATGCATGTCAATATGAATGTAGGCATTGCCGTGTGCTCTCTCAGTGTTATAATGAACTAAAGCAGACCTTGAATTCTCTCTAGATCCTCTAACTCACATATTAGATTTTTGGACATGCATATCTCAGATGCCTGTTACTAGTAAGCTTTATAGGTCTGCCGATGTTGCTATGTGAGGTTCTTTCAGTGATTTCATATTTTATATGTGCTGTCATCTGGACAGCACTTCATCATAAAGTTTAAACATTGTGTTGTTTACATGTGCAAGCGAAAGGCCAAACTCTTGACTATTAAAAGTCTTGTAAAGACAGCCATGTTATTGATTTTGTTATGTTATGTACTTTACTAGTTTATGTTCGTGAATGTAACGTTGTAGTTCTAGTTCTTAGTGATGCTTTTGGTCTGAATTGGTCTTAATTGCCTCCTAATCCCTCATTCTTTTAGGAGGTTATGGCTTATTCTTGTAATATGCTAATTAATATAATTTGAATTGCCATGTTACCTAAACTTCAGCGATACTTACAGCTACCTGCTGCCCTGCCATAGCCTTGTATAACACAGGGCAGACTGTGCCTCTACAAAACTAAAATGGAAAAAAAACACCCGTAGTTACTAACCTCATCAAACATGACAACATCATTGAAGAAGTAAAGAACTGTCACCTCATCTGACTTTTACCACAGAATTGCAGTTTCCCACTTTTAAGTTTTAAAAAATGTTTTTAGAATAACATGTAGAACCGTAACTCTTTTTACTAAATAAACCATTAAGAAAATCTGCAAAATTATGTCAAAACACTACACACACTACTCAATAATTTCTCAACCTCATCAAATCTTTGTACCTAATATATGCATTATGATATTACATGTGTACGTTTAATAATAATAAGTTGTATAAGTCATTTACAATAATAATTTGTGCGATTGAACAGAACGTGTTGTTGTCGTGTACACTTTGTTGATCTCGCCTCAGCATCTTTTTGTTTTAAACCCTGTGTGGTCTCAGCTCTGGTAACAAGATAGAGGTGTCATCTGAATCTCTGACTGTCTGACTGAAAAACACTTTCACTTTATTATTTGCCAAGACGCTCACAGCTGACGAGCATGTAATTATCACTTAGCTACTTTTCACTGTTTCCCACTGAGCAAAATGCCAAACTCAGGTCAGACAAACACAATACTGCATGTCCCTCTACACCAGGGCTCAATCCAAAAAATCAAGAGTTACTTCTTTCCTTCGCTTTCTTTAAGTAATACCTAATCAAGAAACAATCTCACAGTTGAACTATTATGTACATTTGTGTAAACACATAAATGTTAATGTTTTTTTCCCCACAGTCTTTCCTGATATTTAAGGGAAGATGTGATTGGCAACCCCGCCCTGCTGCGCACTCCCCAGTGTACTGAATGTACATGCTTAAATGTTTATAACGTTGTTTCGAAAAGCTTTGTTTGGCTGTCATAAACAGCTTTCAGCGGGGCAGTGATGGTCTAATTCTGGTTAAGGTGCTGGAAGATCAGACAAGGCCAGCAAAGAAGTCCCCAAATTATATATTAAAGCTATACTAATCAATATTTTTATATTTACAGTGGATCAAAAGACTATGTGTAACGGGAAAGGGGTCTCTTGGAGTGACAAACCCACAGACGTCATCACCCAACTCTGCAGTTTCCCTCCGGTCATCCGAGCGTTTTACCCTCTTTCAGCTCATTGTTTTGATGAGCCGAAATGGCCCAAAAAAAAAATAAATTACTGGAGCTTTAAAGGTGCCCTTTGGAGCTTTCTTGTAAACAAAGTTACTGTTTACATTCACTATTCTTCACCAAAACATTGATTGTGTGTATCCTTGAGGATGTTCTTCCTTCCTCATAAAACATCACAAGTTGGTGGCTCTGATTTTTCAACAGGGCTGACTTCTCTTTGATTTTATTTGGCAGTTCTGATGAAGATTGGACCGGTTAGTCTTAGATTTATGTATTCGTTGACAGATCCTGTTACCACTAAGTCAAATTATGCACTTAATGGACTTGTACCATTTGGTGTGTGTGTGTGTGTGTGTGTGTGTGTGTGTGTCTGTCTACTCTTTGGTGTAAGTGCATCCACACATGTGTATCACACCTGCATCTGTTACCTCAGAAAGACACAGCAGTAAATTTGAATGTGTCGACCTGCCTGAATAAAATGGACTAAAAGGTACACACAAGAATATCCTTTCATTCACTTCCAGGATCCCATAGCAACAGTCACCTCAGTAACCAGCAAACCCAAGAGCAAGTGGAGACCGCTGCCTTTGGACACTGTGGTAAGAATATAAAGTCAAACAGCCACACACATACTTAAGCTGCATCTCAGAACACATTTGTTTATGGTATAAAGTGTATATAGTTGTGTATAGGGTAGTATTTTGTCTGCTCCAGTGTCCTCCTGGGTCTCTGAACAGTCCTCTACTTTCATCTGACCAACAGGAACTGGAGAAACTGGCATCTCGGAAGCTAAGAATAAGTGCCAAAGAGACCATGAAAATTGCAGAAAAGCTCTATACCCAAGGGTGAGTGCATGTTGGTTAATGTAGATGCATACTGCTATCCACACAGCAAAGTATTGTCTTGGTCCGACCTAAATGTCCTTATCAGTTTATCCTCCCAAAGTGATTTTGAGCTTTCATTTGAACTTGTTTCAGTCAGGTAGCTGCCTATTTTTGTACATGAAAGGACACCATCTGGCAGGGTGGTGTCTTTCAGGTGTTTAATAGATGAGTTTGCCAGCAATGTCACATTTCCGAAGCGTTCCCTCTTAGTTTGACTGTGTGAAGATGACTGGTGGTTTTTTTCCCTGCTCAGGTATATCAGCTACCCCCGTACAGAGACCAACATTTTTCCCGCAAACCTGGCACTCGGCCCCCTGGTGGAGCAGCAGACACAAAGCCCGGTCTGGGGGACATTCGCCAGGCGGGTCCTCGACCAGCCTGAGGGTCCCAACCCACGACAGGGCAAGAAATCTGACCACGCCCACCCCCCCATACACCCGACCAAGTACTCCAATACACTGCAGGTAAGTCCACAAAAACTGGAGATTAAGTTTGTGCAAATTTTAAACAATAACAACAAGTTATGTTTTTTACATTTTGAATTATAATAATCTTAATAAAATGTTGTTGATAATTAGAGCAGGTCTTTCTTTGCCCAACCGGTCCTTGTCATACCCCTCAACTGTTTTTTGTTTTTTTTTTTGTTTGTTTGTTTTCTCCCAACAATATGATGGAAACAATTGGCCAAAGGTTTCACAGGTCGCCTACGGCAGCCCAAAAGTTGCAGAAGTTGTATTCATGCGAGATAATTTGACCATACTAGTAAAAAGAAAACACTGATCAGGGCAAAACAAAAAAGGAGAATTTTAGCCCCCATGTGAAGTAACAATTTTCTGTTTCTGTTTCTTCTGTGTCCAGGGCAATGAAGGACGTGTGTATGAGTTCATTGTCCGGCACTTCCTGGCTTGCGTATCCCAGGATGCTTTGGGGCAGGAGACTGTAGTGGACATAGACATTGCCCAGGAGAAGTTCTCCACCTCAGGACTCATGATCATAGCAAGGAACTACCTGGACGTTTACCCGTATGACAGGTGGAGCACCAAGGTATGGTGTGTGTGTGTGTGTGTGTGTGTGTGTGTGTGTGTGTGTGTGTGTGTGTGTGTGTGTGTGTGTGTTAAGATTGATAACATACTATGAACTCTGTGAACTCACAGTGATGTTTTTGTTTATCTGAGCACATTTAATAGAAGTGATTGTACTGTAAAAAACCTCAAATAATTGCCAGTCTCATGTAAAGGCTTCGTAACTAACTAAATTCAGAGACTCAGCCTAAGCTACGATAATTGCTTAAACTCCTTGCTATTATAGAGTATGTTGTGTGTGGTTCCAGTTGCCTGCTGCTTGTGTGGAGTATGTCTTAGTAAAGCTGCTTTGTATGTGCTAGCTGATTCCAGTGTATGAGCAAGGCTCCCAGTTCCAGCCCTCTGCTATCGAGATGATGGATGGACAGACGAGTCCTCCTCAGCTGCTCACTGAAGCCGACCTCATATCACTGATGGAGAAGCACGGCATCGGTACATTGCAAACACACACACACACACACACACACACACACACACACACACACACACACACACACACACACACACACAGAGCGAGAGAGAGACTGTGTTGGTGTGTGTGGTCCCAACCACTCACAAATACTTACCTATAAACATTTTAGAAATATTGATGAGTCCCACAAATGGTTAAAATTTGTGTATGTCCACAATATGTAGTAAAAATTTGACTCCCATACCCTTACCAAATTATCTGTCACAGTATATATAGTTTCACGATGTCAATATATATTGTGTTATAGTAAATGTTACTAAAACTTATCAACAGAATATTCTGGAAAATGTTGCTGAGAAAACCATTTATATATAAAATGGGTCTGTTTTGGGCTCATCTAGTGAATTAAATACCTGATGAATCAACATATTTCATCACGCTGATGAAAAAAACCTCTATAAATCATTTGCCGCGTTGCTACAGCTTAATACAACCAGAAATATTAAAGAAAACTTACCTCATTATTAAACGGTATAGAAACAGCTACTAGTTGATACATTTCTATCATCTCACTTAACTAAAGCAAACCTGGCAACAACTTAGTGACGAGTCAACATACAATTGTTGTTTGTTCAGGATTAACTGTTTGGCGTCTAATGCAAACTGTTCTGTATGAACTGTGTATATTACAGGCACGGATGCAACACACGCAGAGCACATCGAGACTATAAAGAGTCGCATGTATGTGGGCTTGACAGTTGACCAGAGGTTTCTCCCTGGAGAGCTCGGCATGGGACTGGTGGAGGGTATGTACACACACACACACTGTGCATACCACAATATACAGTAGGCTTTAATACATAGAGATGTTAGACATAGGCTGCCTTATGCCATCGTCCATGTCACTCAAATATGTTACATATCAACTATACAAATGTGTGTGTGTTTGTTTAGGTTATAACTCCATGGGCTATGAGATGTCCAAACCAAACTTGCGTGCTGAATTGGAGGCGGACCTCAAGCTGGTATCAGAGGGCAGGAAGGACAAACAGAGCGTGCTGCAGCACCACATCCAGAAATACAAGACCGTCTTCATTGAGTCCGCCAGGAAGGCAAAGAAGTTAGTAACAACTTACCTTGTAGTAAATTTGTGTGCTTCTGATGCACCGTCTGTACCCGAATGTGCAGAATCGTATCATATTTTACAAAGATGGGTTAGTTACACCTGTCGTGTAGTCACTGCAGGCTGTTGGTTGTTGTGACCCAGGTGAGAAAGTCTTTTTCTGTTGTTGCCTCAGGTTAGATGAAGCCCTGTCGCCATATCTGGGTGCAGCTCAGCAGATCACTGAGGCAGAGCAGCACGACATGGAGATCCCGCTGCCGGTCAGGAAGTGCCCTCACTGTGGGCGGGACATGGTGCTGAAGAAGAAGAGGGAGGGGAACAGGTGAGACGGGACACAAAGCAAAGAAGCTCCAAACTATACCATAGCAATGGTTTTGTATGTTTTAGCCCATTAACTACAAATCAACTGCACATTATTTTTTCATTTGATTTTCTGCTTTGGTAGCTTGTCATGAAACTTGAAATTTGTTATTGCATAGTAATGCAGTTCCTTGTGCTGCCACAACCTGCCCTTGTACTTCAACAACCCATCAGATTCATTCATACTGTATTATTCTTAAGACATCCATGTTTGTTAAATGTAAACGCTCCACCCGTCCTCCCCTCGTGTCTCCGTCCCCCTGCAGTAAGTACCTGTCCTGCATGGGCTACCCAGCCTGTAAGACAGCAGTGTGGTTCCCCGACACGGTGCTGGAGGTCAGCAGAGATGACAGCATTTGTCCCACCTGTCAGCCGCACCCTGTTCACATGTAAGTATTTATTTTATACTTGACCAGACCAACCACAGGAAACCATTAAAACAGTTTAGATCAAGTTAAGTTTAGACTCTGACAACACTGGTGATTCTCTTGCACAAAGTATCACTTTACCTGCCAATAGTAAACTGACAAGATTTGTCATCCCACGTGCTTTGCATATTATTATATTATTTTGTGCTCAGATATTTTGTGAATCAGATGAATTGTGAAACATTAGATGAGCAGATTAGCTTCAGCTAGACGCCACATACATAACATCTGTATGTGTAACCATGTTTATCTGTATGTTCCCCGTTAACAGTGGAGAAATGACAGACTAGTAGTTTAGAATAACAGTCGACAATCTGTTTGTTACAGAGCCTCTTAAGAAAGTTTTAAAGCAAGGGAATTAAAATACACATTTACAACCAGTACATTTAACTATTACAGTCCTAAATAGTTAACCCTCACCGATTTACCCAATGAAGGAATAAATCAGAATGCATGGTCTTTGAAATTGGTTTGAATTTTGCTGCCCTGTAGGTTTACTGTGAACTGTTATAAATGCTTTGTGTTGTGATCCTTCAGTCCTTTGGTCCACATAATTTCCCCTCAGCACATTTCAGACCCACAGTAACTGCACGTATTTAACTTTGAAAACATCTTTTTATAATAAATAAGTACCTTATTTTGCCATGAACACGCAGCTCACATTTCTTAGATTAATGAGCAGTGTATGTAGGCGCTCTCTGCTGTGCAAACACAACAACAAACACAGATGAAGCTCTCAGTGGCTTCAGCAGTGCAAGAAACTTGTCCAAATTCTTGTTTACACAAGTGGGCGTTAACCCCCTGAGCACGTGCCTCAGCTCAATCCAAATATAGGGCACGCTCACTAGCATCGAGCCAAAGTGCTCCACACCAGCATCTGTTACCATAGCAACCAATCTGGTACAGAGCTCAAAGTTGAATTACAGCACTTATTCTAAAACAATATCACTGTTTTTGAATCAGATTTCAGCCAGTACTTTGAGCCTGTTGGATAACTTCAGATGTTATTGACAGCAGATGTGTGCAGTAATACGCTGTTTCTTACCGTGTGCCGCCTCACTGGTGGTCGCCACAGCAACTTTCAAATCTGATGAATTATTTTCTCTAGCACCAAACCTCTGTGTATGCGCAGTCCATTTTCACATTTAAATACTATTAGAAAACTGTTAGATTTACATCCAGAAATTAACACAACATAGAATTACTGTAAATTAGACTGCAATTTGTAAATTATATTATATGTAATATACTGTATCAGATAGTAATAGTAATTTCAAGTAGACTTGCTTGGTCTATTATTTGAATATAAAATCTTGATTTCTCCTCTGTCTTTGTTACAGCCCTGTAATTGGTTGGACCCAGTGCAGCACAGTTCATATAAATTGTTGCAGTTGTTGTTTCAGCTCCATCACACTAGAGTTTATACTCAAGTTTACCTCTTCATCATTTGTCTCCTGTGTGTCCGACATTCATCAGGTTGAAGTTCAAGTTCCGCAGGGGCAGCCTCCCTCCCATGATGCCGTTAGAGTTTGTTGGCTGCATCGGTGGGTGTGACGAGATGCTCAGAGAGGTGCTGGACCTGAAATACCTCCGAGCAGGGGGAATGGGAGGAGAAGGTGGAGGAAGAGGAGAGGACCCTCGCCCACAAGGTCCAAGGCACCCCAGACCAGAGCCACCAAGAGCCGCAAGATCAAATCCTCGACCTTCCTTTCCTCCTGTCCCCTCCTGGACCCCGCAGCCACAACCTCCACCGGGTGGCGGCTGTGGCAGTGTAGACACCAACAGTGATGTTATTGTGTGTAACTGTGGTCAGGATGCACTCCTCCTGACCGTGCGCAAAGACGGTCCCAACCAAGGTCGTCAGTTCTACAAATGCAACGCTGGGAGCTGCAACTTTTTTCTGTGGGCCGATCAGCCCAGCCAGCAGGGGGCGCCCCAGAGTCGAGGACCTCCTCTGCAAGCGCCTCCGAGGCCCTCTCTGGGGTTCAGGAACACCCCTGGAGGAAGCAGAGGGCAGGAAGGGGGTGCAGGAGGAGGACATGTGGGACAGACAATGTGTAACTGTAATGAGACAGCGGTGACACGCACGGTGCAGAAGGATGGTCCAAACAAGGGCCGGATGTTCCACACCTGCGGGAAACCAAGAGACCAGCAGTGTGGCTTCTTCCAGTGGGCTGATGAGAACGAACCTCCACCAGGTCAGACACACACACACACACACACACACACACACACACACACCAGTCAAACTTCACACTGCTATTCAAATGTTCAACTTGTTATTACCCTGAGGCCTGAAATGAATGAGACATTTTCAGCTTTGCTAGCAGTGGGGCTTAGAAATGGCAATGTCAGTCGGTCAGTCCACCACTTTGGTCCAGAGGGAAACATCTCAACAACTATTGGATGGATTGCAATGAAGTTTGGTTCAAACATTCATGTTCCCCTCAGGGTTGATTGAAATAACTTTGGTGGTCCCTTAACCTTTCCTCTAACACCGTCATCAGGTCAAAATTTCATTTTTACAACACTTTGGTTTATCACTTTGGCTTACCAGGCTGACGCGGTGCCGTCAGTCACCAGCGCACACAGAAACATCTTTGGTGCTTTTTATGCGGTGACTTCTAACCGCCTCATGTTGTGTGTGACCTCTGTTCCCCCGTGTCAGGTGGTTTTGGTGGTGGATTTAACAGTGGTGGAGACACAGCGAAGAAGGGAAGGGCGATAATGGGAGATGCCACCGCTAACAAACCTCCAGCTGCTAAGAAACCTCGCACCTGCGGCATCTGCCACATGCCAGGACACACCCGAGTCACCTGTCCCCAGCGGTGACAGCTGGTTAAAGACACTAAGTGGAGTTATTAAAGTCTATGACTTCAAAGTGTGGAGTCAGATTAGATTTTTTTTTATATATACAGCAACTCAGACTGTAAGTATCTCCTCACAGGGCGTGGACCTCTTCTTCTGGTATCTAAGAATTTAACCAAAACCCTGTATCCTTCCTGCAAAGTTATGTTTGATAACAGTTCTTTGAGCACAAGACCAACGTCATGTAATAACTGTGGCTCCAAACAAAGTCAGGAATAGTATTTCCCAGTCGCAGTTGTGCAGCACACTAGCAGCTGTCATAAAAAAGAGGAATGTCAAAGACGTTTTGTGTCTCAGGTCGAAAGAAACTAGACTTTTCGACTTTTGTTTTTATCCAGCTCTAATTTCTCAGGTCTCCTCAGATCTGCAGTGCGCTTGTTCAAGGTGAATGGCTCTTTTCTGGCCCCTGGGTGGAAAGTTAGGGGTCATTTTGGGGTCAAGTTAACTTAGAGTATCTGTTAGGTGCTTCCAGATGACAGCCAGTTTTCATCCCAGAATCCTTACAGGATTCAATATTTTAGAATATACGCTGAGAAGTTCACAGTTCATTAATAATTAATTGTGTAATTCATATTAATTTGTTGACTTTTTCATCCTTTTTACCATCAGTACCTTTAACACAGTAGGCAAGTGTTTTACATTTATTAAAACAGCAAAATGTGCTTTGACATTGTAAATATAATGAGTAGTCTGAGGAATTGTCAATACCAAAGATTTGTATTTTAATATTGATCAATGCTAATAAACATAAATGTACTGTAACCCTCCATGGTTATTTATATCTTTACAGTCATGACAGAGGTTGATGTTTGGGGTTTTGGTTTTGATTTCATTTTCTTTGTTCCGCTGGTTTTGCTTTTGGTTCTGTTTTCAGTCTTCAACCTTCAGCTAAACTTGGAAAGAAACCAAACTCAAACCGTCTAATAATAAACACAATGAGTAAATATAAAACCTTTACCCCCTAATGCATTTTGCTAAACATATTCAGATTCAAACAACTGTAATGCCACATTACATCATTGATTATTGAGTGTAGTTTGTGCAAAATGGAGCAAAATGTTCTTAAATGATCATATTTATTGTCCTGACCAGTGGTGGGAGAAGGACTTAGATCCTTTACTTAAGTAAAAGTAGCAATACTTCATTGCAAGTAAAAGTCCAGCATTAGAGCTTTAACTCAAGAAAAGTACAAAGCATAGTATCAAAAGTAAAAGTACTGTAACGAAATGACCCCTGTGAAAGTTATATAACTATACATTATGTTAGTGGATGGTTATTATTACTGATGCACTCGTGTGTAAGCATTTTGCTGCACTAGTTGGTCAAATTGCTGCTAATTTCAACTACTGATGGGTAGTTTATAACATTTTTTTTTTAAATTATAATCAAATGTTTTGTATGTAAAATTGTGATCTACAAAGCAACCCCTAACTACAGCTGTCAAATAAATGTAGTGGAGTAAAAAGTACAATACTTCCATCTGAAATGTAGTAGAAGTATAAAGTAGCATAAATGGGAATACTGGGAGTACTTTTCCTGTTCCAGTTTTTCCTGCAGAAATGCACAATGTATGTGTCTGACGGATCCCTAATGTTGGACGTTAATAGGTCTGTTGCATAAACAAAGAGGTCTAGTGATCATACATGTTATCAGAAGAGAAGCCCCCTGTCAGACAGAGTGTGCTGTTTTGTGTTTCACTGCCGGATTTGAATGGTTTTATTTTCCCAGAAGTGCTGCCTGCCTCTGGAACTGGGGTACCATTGAAGTGCAGGCCCCCCGGGGGTGAAGGGGTTGGGACAAAGGGAAATAAATTAGAAAGGCATGGATTCCCGGCATGAGGCTATAAGAAACCCTAATGTGTTTTTTTTCCCCTCTGTTGGTATTCCAGAGAAGTAGCCTTGCGATCTTCTTACCGTCACGTTTGGTGAGTCATACGTGAGTCATAACATGTGGGTGGGAGTGAGCGCTGTGATCCGGCCTGCCTGCAGTGTTGTTTTTGCCGCTCCATCCTCAGCTCCTAACTCTCCGCTACAGTAGTATCCGGGCAGATAACAAGTCATGTGATTGCCGTGTTTCTTTTCAGAATTGCAGCGATAGCCCCCTCCTTACGGGAAAAGCGCTCTTTTCATCACGTATTAAACTGCTACCGTAACGCGGGTGCCTGTAGGGTTACTATAGGAGTGCCGTAAATGTTAACGCCATACAGCACAATGAGATCACCACACGTCGGATAGAAGTCACCGGAGCTATAAGAACACCATCATGCAGGATCACTGTGCAAATTCACCACTGATCACAACTTTATATTTGAGAATATTAAAACGCCACAGCGCACAATAAGATCATTTAACTCTCCAGTAAATACCATGACTCCCAGCAGGAGTCCCAAAAGTAAGAATATTAAAGGAGTATTATAGCAGCAACTTAAAGGGGTACTCCACCAGTTTTACACATGAACTTCAGTTTACTCGTGATGAAGAGTGCTACTCAGCCTGTAAAAACATTTGTATAATGTCCTCTGTGCCTCTGATGGGAGCTGTCCAAAGTCTGAGATAATAACCCTGATGATGTCATAGTGATGTCATCAGGGTTATCTCGGTTTGGGCTTGAGACAAGAACATTTTTAACGTGAAGTTCAAAAGATGTGGGTGTTTACCAGGCAGTCAGGATCTAATAAAAGACACTATCCAGTTGCATTATGGGAAAATTTAGATTGACCGATAGGCTAATAGGGACTAAAAATCAGGACATTTTGGCCTCTGCTGCATCAATTTTCACCATTCTTCTTTCTTTTTTTAATCTGTCTACACACAATTAATCTGCAACTGTTTTGATAATCAATTAATCATTTTAAAATTATTTCTTTAAGTATAAATGCCAAATAATTAGCTGATTGCAGCTTCTTACATGTTAATATTTGCTAATATTTGTCAATATTTCAGTTTTTCTTGGTATTCTGTGATAAAAATAGCTTAATAAATTGATTACCTTTGGGTTTTGAACTGTTGCTTGGACAATTTGAAAAGGTTGGAACATACAAGGGGCTTTTTTTTTTTTTTTTTACTATTTTCTGACATTTTATATACCAAACAATTATCAAATAATTTAAAAAATAATTGAGAGATTAATTAAATTACATAAAACAAAATGCATTAGTTGCTGCTCTAATTTAAATAAAAGACACCTACAGCTTTTCTTTTTATTAATCACTTTAAAATGATTTTACTTAATACCACAGATGCTACACATGACTATAAGAATTGGATTATTATAGTTATTTCTGGTTTGGCTGTTTACGTAATCTCAGCACTATGAGGTCAAAGGTCACAGCTGGATCAGTAAAGGTGGATCACGCTTCAGCCCTGAGCTGTTCATCAACTCTTCCTGCTTGTCTCATCATCATCATTATCATCCAGCTTTTCAGTGGTCGCTGTAGAAACAGTTGCCATGACACCCAATGCCCGTAAGTGATGCAAGCGTTCCAGGTGCAGAGAGACAGCGGACCATGTGGAGAGACTCTGTGTGTGTGTGTGTGTGTGTGTGTGTGTAGTTACAAAGAGTTTTACTGTAAACTGACTTACACCAGCCTCAATGACAGAAAATAGGAAATTGGCTCTGTGCCTTTTTTCCACAGAAGTCCCTTTACCTTTATGAGCTGTTCCCACCTGGGGGCTGGGCGAGTAGATGTTCGGGTAAAAAGTTAGATAAGTGTGTGTGTGATCACACCACTGAACAGAGATTTTAAGAATCAGTTCTCTGTAAAGAAAATAATGTTGCCTGCAACATATCAGAAGTCATTATCGTCACTTAGATCTTTATCTGTGTTGTACTCAACCTTATTTCCAGCTCTCCTCTCTGCAGATGAGTTGCTTAGCATTCAGTATGTAAAGACTTTCAGCCAGTGTTTAGCTGTTTAGTTCCATATTTGGATCAAACACGGCTGGAGGGGCGGACATTTTCACCAGAGAGTGAAGCAAGGCCTTCATTTCCATTGCAGATTCTGATCTTTCCTGCCTTTAGTTACATAAAAATACATGAGCTCACACTCTGTTTCTGTTAAATCAATCAGGCTGTGATTGGACTGACATGTTGTTTTTGTTAATATCTTAAAGGAATGGTTTGATATTTTGGGAACTAATTTTATTCGCTTTCTGGTGGAGAGTGAAGGCTACAGCAAGCAGCCTGTTAGCTTAGCTTAGCATAAAGCCTGGAAAAAGGGGGAAACGGCTAGCCTGGCTCTGTCCACAGGTAACAAAATCTACCAATCAGCACCTCTAAAGCTCTCTGATTGTTGTTTAATCCATACAAAAAGTGTAAAAACGTCAATTTGTCATTTTATTGGGGTTATGTGTCAGACTATTTCTTGGTTACTTCCTGAAATCTCCACTAGTTGCGTGGCAACTGTTCCCAGCCAAGAAATAGTCCGGCACATAACCTCCTGTAAAATGTCGAATTGTCTTTTTACACTTTGCTTTTTTGATACAAAGTGTAAATTAGTGAGCTCTAGAGGTGCTAGAAGGCGGATTTTGTTACCTCTGGACAGAGCCAGGTTTGCCCCGTTTCCAGTCTTTGCGCTGGCTGTAGCTTCGTATTTACTGTAGGGACATGAGAATGATTTCAATCCTGTCATATCAGTCTGGATCTTTCTAAAAAGTAAAGTTTTTAAAGATTAGACCCTGAAATAAAAATATGAGTGAACTGAGTTGAAGTGCATTTGCTTCTGAATTGGATTATTGGCAAAAAATTTTATTAAGAAATTATAGTGAAAACAAAATCACTCATTGTGTAGCCGTGTCTTCTCCCCTAACTTTAGTTTCACATAACCTTGTCGTTTTGACCCTCCTCTTCCTCCTCCTCTGTCCCTCTTCTGCACTCTGCTCCAATTTACGTGCGCGGCCTCGTGAGCTAGGGCACGCACATTGGGGGCTCGGCCCTACGCAATGGGAAGACATTAGAGCAGCGCGTTGTCCTGTGTTGATGTGTCGCAGATTTTAAAAAGTGAGGGAGGCAGGCTGCTGGAGTTTGGTGTGAGGGAAGCGCAGAGACTCAAAACAAGTGTTCACACCGGGAGCGATCAGCCGCAGTGACACTCCGAGGGCTTTCCCCCCTCCTCTTCAACTATTTTTATTTCAGCTCGTTGACAACAACAGCAAAGATCCAGTTTGCGTACTGTTTGGAGCGTGTGGAGAAGCGCGCGGCGATGGAGCTGTCATCAATAGGAGACCAAGTGTTTGCAGTTGAGTCAATAACAAAGAAGAGAGTGAGAAAGGTAAGAAGGACGACTAGTAATACACTTCATATAACTTGCATAACTTATCTTCCTGTGCTTTTTATCCTAATGGAGCGGTATGCTCAGTGTAGCACCCCCTGTCCTCATGCGCAACAAAACTAGGCTACGCAGTTTCCAAATAGTTTACGTAAAAGAGATATTCAGACTAATCTATTATTTTAATTAACTGCGCCTAAGTTTAACATTGTTTCGCAGCGCGAGTCGCATCCTGTATCCTCCCCGTGCAGCTGCTGAGGTGCTGCAGCATGAACGTGTTTTGAGGGAGCCTACGCAGCTGTAGTAAAATGTTTAAGGGGGTGTGTATCCTGGAAGCGAGTGTACGGCCAGTGTACGGGGAGCTGCGCAGTTGATTTAAGTTACGCCAGCGAGCGGAGCAGCGGCAGCTGAGTATCTGGGCGAAACTGCTGCGTAATGTCACTGCTGCTGCGTAATGGTGACCCATTGATTTAGCCTACAGTGGAGGAGATGTGGACTAACCCGTTATCCCTACAGTAGATCATTTGTGTGTAGTGCGACATCACCTTCATGTAACAGTTATAGGCTATTATATATAAAGTTTAGAATGATATAATAAAAAGGTGAAACTATGTGAGCGAGCGGTGTCCCCATAAACAAACAGAAGTCAACATACACTCTGGCGAGTAACACTTCAGTCGGGGTGGCTGTGATAATTGTTTCAGGCTTGCTGGTTGAACGTTGCGCAACACCACGTTGTTTACATGTTCCCGAGGCCCCACCTATCCGAGCCACCGGTGTTATGTTCAGGAAAGAGCCCGTGGGTTGCTGAAACCGGCTCGTGTAGCCTTGTGCGGTCACGTCACCGCGGCGCGAGAGAAAAGCTGCTGTTTGGAGGCCACCCAGCCCCGCTGTCATTGACGTCATCCCTGAAGAAAAACACCATTTGAAAGGGAGGAAAATTATCCACGACCCGCCCTCACTCCACACTTTAAAGTGACAGGCATTCTTTTCTCGCTGGCTCGCGCACAGCAGCTTGTTTCAGGAGCAGGTTGCAAGCGCAGGTTGTGTGAATGTGTCCGACTCTCTCTGCTGCATCTCCTCTAAACCCCCCCCGTCTCTGTGTCTCTCCTCAGGGTAATGTGGAGTACCTACTGAAATGGCAAGGATGGTCCCCAAAGTGAGTAAGCCTTGAGTCATCATCCGGTGACCTCATCCCTTCAATATGTACACAATAGCCTTTTCAAAACATGCTTCTTGATACCTGAACATTGCATCCTGTGAAGATAGAATGATTTGAATGTGTGTGTGTTGGCAGGTACAGTACTTGGGAACCAGAGGACAATATTTTGGACCCACGCCTGGTCCTGGCCTACGAAGAGCAGTGAGTAATCATGGAAAGCTTTTTTTTTTATGCTTGCAAAGCACTTTTTTGGGGTGGGTTTGTTTTCTTTTTGTTCTCTCGCTCACAATAGTTTCTCTTTCTAATTTTGTCCCTGTCCTCTCCCACCCCTCTGTTTCTCCCTCTGTCCCAGTCAGGAGAAGATCAGAGCTCTGGCCTATCGCAGGAAAGGTCTCAGACCCAGGAGGCTCGTCCTGCGGGTAGCGACACTTAACCTTTTTTCTTGTCTCACAAGCCTTTTGTTATACCTTCCTTCACTAACCCTCACTGCTCAGGGAGGAGTTTGTTTATTTGAAGACCAGGTGATGCTTGTTAGGTTGAGAATCTTGCCGGTTAGGAACATCTCAAAATCAACCCTCCGACAGGTGGCTGTTTTAAAAATGAGTGCATCATTGTCAAAGTTAGGCTGAACTAAGAGGGTTAACTATTAGCTGCTAAACATCAGAATGTTAGCATTATCACTGTGTCATCTGTTAAGCTGTCATGTTTGCTCTGCCCCCAGAACATCTTTGCCATGGACCTCCGCAGTGCCCACAAGGAGAAGCCCCCCCCTCGACTGCGTCTCTCCCTCACCCGCTCCATGAGCACGGATGTGGACCAGGCCGTGTACCGTCGGCCAGCCTGGAGGAAGAGCAAGCAGAGGGTATCCAAACGGGGACTAGGGGGACCCCCGCACAAAACCATCCCTCCACTGAGGAAGAAGGAGCAGCCCATGGAGGAGGACTGGGGCGGCACCAGCGAAGAAGAGAAGCAGGAGTCTGAAAGCACCACAGAGGAGAGACGTGAAGACAGCTTATATGGTCAGTTTGTCAAATTAATCACTTAGAAATTCAGTAGCCTGGTCATGACCTTTGACCTTTTAAAAGTGATCAAAATGTCTCTATTTCTCTCTTTAAGGTCAGTCAGAGTGCAGCTCCCCGCCCTTGCTGGAGCGACAGGACTTGGAGATGGAGGTGGAGAAGGTGGACGCCGACCTGACAGCGGTAGGCACAGACACGTGGACTGACAAAGCAGGCGGAGGGACATCTGAAACAAGACAGAACCAAACATTTGCGTGCGACCAATCAAATGACTGCGCCTCGGTGCCTGAGGCCGGGTCAGGAGATGCGGTTACCGTGGGCGACGGGTCAGATTGGGACAGAGGTGAGGAGGGCATGGAGTCAGTGTCGGAGTGTCCCAGGTTAGAGAGCAGCGTTTTTCAGCGCAACAACACGACCTCGGTGATAGTGAGCGTTCAGGGGAGCAGCGAGACGGCAAGTGATGCCGCCGCGGCCGCCGTCATCTGCTCCCCTGCTGAGGCGAGCAAGGAGGAAGTGAGTGGCAACAATCAGAGCGTTACCATGGCGACACCGGGCAGTCAGGCTGCTCCCGCTGCAGCAGAGCATCCCGGTAACGTGATTGTGACAAACGTGACTATCAACTCCCTGACGGTGACTTTTAAAGAAGCCACGGTGGCTGAAGGCTTCTTTAAGGGCTATTGAATGTTGATAAGGAGGGAGATCAAAATAACTATAAGTAGACTTGCCACTCATTTTGTACGTGTAAATAGTCATTTATGTAAGATAATTTCACATGTTTACAAAGATACACTCATTTCCTACTGAGTTCAATAAAGACATTATTGCCTTTTGGGGAAAAAAAAAGAGTGGTAATTTTATCATTGTGGCTCATTTATTAGGTGAGATAGGAAGCCTGAGGCCCCCAAAAATGTGCTCAAATCATCCATTGCAATCCAGGGGACTAAATGGATCTCAGTGGCAGGTTTCATTCCCGGGGCCGCTGGGTTTACTGAGACAGATGGAGAGACGGCAGTCTAAAACGTTACAGTCAACACTACTACTTCCATGCAGTTACTTTTTCCAGTCATCCTCAGTGCTTTCCAGCTAGACATAGGCCTCACACTCAAATCTGTTCTTGGGGCCTGTTTCAGTCGCTCCTCTTTCTTACGAATAATGTTTTGTAAAGATATTGCTGTTTTTTTAAATTTTATTTCAGTATTCACACAGAGCAAGCCGCATGCCCTGTCAGTCTGTGCCACACATGCACAAAGCCCTGTCCTGTGGTTTGTTGACGAGGTTTATTTCTGTCACAAAAGAAATAAAACAAAGAGATGGAGAGAGAGTTAACGCCTGCTGCTTCGATGAAGTTCTGCATTTCAAGGAGGATGGATGCACAAAAAGAAGTACACAGTTTGATGTCTGCCTGTCCTTTTACTTTTCAAGTATGAAATGCTACCTGGTTCTATTTTTGTATTACCAATTGATAGTCCAGTCTTTTCACTAGCCTTTATGCATTTCAAAAGAGGAGATATAAGTTTACACTGCCGCCGTTCCGCTGTGTAGGGTAATGTAGATCAGACTGTAGTGAACTATTATTTATTGCATGTCACATGTATAAGCTAAACTAACTTATGTCACTTAATGTGTCTCAATCAGTCTGTCTCGGACAAAGATGAACTGTCAAACATGTCTTCTCTCTAAAAATGACTTTTTATTTCGATTGCATTTCCAATAAATATGTACAAAAATAACTGCCTCCTGGAGCATATTTATCATGTGGGATTACTGCAAGTAGTTTCTTATGAAGATTAAATATGACGGGGTTGAGGAATAAACAGAAACATTACAGCACAACCTCAAGACAGTTTTCCTTCTAACAGACCTTTTTTGTGTAGTGATTTTACTTTAGACACAACTCAAAATGTCTAAAGTAACAAAGACATTTGCTTCTCTCTCTCTCTGCCTGTAACCTCAAACACAGAGATGATAGGAGTTTTCAACTTGTGACAGCTCCTATATTTTAAAGAGTATGTAAACATATCAGTGTGTTCTATTGCCTCAAAGGTTGAGTTGAAAAATTGAAAACAAATACAAACAACTAGTTAGTTGCACTAACTACAAGCTGGCTTATTCACATCTGCATCACTTCTAGAGAGTACTTGGTGAAGTCTCAGGTGTAGTCTAATTATTGATCAGTCTTTCAGCCTCAATACTTACCTTATACAATAAAAGAAGAGATCGGCCCAACGGTTAGCAGCTAACTACTATCTTTTTGCTCATCTCACCCTGTTGGATTTACATATGCATCACTTCTAGGACGTCACTTACTTATTGTTGGGGTTTAACCAACCAACCCTCCTTAGTTGGTTTGCATTCTGTATTCACCTCTGTGCTATTTAATTCAAGCTAACAGTGCTATTTAACAGTTAATTCAAACACGACACTACAACTGACTACAAGCTATACTTAATCACATCAGCATCACTTCTAGTAGACTTTCAGAGGGTACTTTCTGGGCATTTATTTATTATTTAACTAACAACCTCTCAATACTCCTCTGTTTAAAAGAAGATATCGGCCCAGCGGTTAGCCGCTAACTACTATCTTTTCTTTTTCTCACCCTGTTGGATTTAGATATGCATCACTCGAGTGATTCACTTATTCACTTAGTCTATTTATTGTCTTATCTCAGCCTATAGGTTGTGTGTGGGGCTTGGTACCCATAAACCTCGGGTTTTTCTGCTACTTTTAATACTTCTCCTTCAGCCTTTAACGTACTTTTTCACATATCTGCATTTTCAGCAGTGTTTTGCAAATAAATTTCAGCTTTCAGCATTCCCATGCATTTTCTGCAGGAAATGCAGTTTTTCTAGTTGTTTTTCTCTTTCTGCATGATCAGTCAGCAAAGAGAAGACAAGCTGGACACTTCTTCCTTCAAACCTGCTACTACTGTATGAGCTCTTTACTCAGCCTTCTCAAACCCTAATGATCAACAACATTCTCCTTTCTGAAACTCTTTTACTTTCACCCAGGTATTTATTAGGAATTTTACTAAAACTCTTGCTTACCACCACCAGATGCATTACCCATCCATCCATACTTACTGTTTTGATATTGAACAATCGTACTGCCACGTGTCACCACTAGAGGGCATATTGCTCTCAGAAAAGAGAAATTACTGTAAGTGACGCCATCAAGTGCAAATTAAGTCTCTGAATCATGGGCTCAGTATGTGTGTGTGTGTGTGTGTGTGTGTGTGTGTGTGTGTGTGTGTGTGTGTGTGGTGGGGGGGGCGACGACACTATCAAGAAACATCAATTAGAAAACATGAAGCTCTTAGTTCTTCATATTCAGCTACAAACATACTTCTGTGAATCTGAAAAGGGATAATGACACATTTTATCTTATAAAATCAGATCAGCACCATGGGGCGCAGGCACTTTGGGATACACAGTAAGCCAGCTGTGATCACAGGGGTGAAAATATTCGTTTACAGGATACATAAAATGTTTTTGCAGATGTTACATTTTTTTTAATGATGACAACTAATTAAAATTCTTTCCCAAAACACCAGGTTCATGTTTCTATAAAGTTAATACTATAGTATTTTGGGGGGGGGGGTTACTCTTGAACAAATATGAATATGTGATACACTTGAAAATGTTAAAAGTAGCCTAATGTAAGACTGAGGAGGAGAGGAGTGAGATGAAAATAATGTCTGATGAGGTCCATCTGAGCAGATTGGCTCAGCAGCATAGGTTACCATGGTGATCTACCTCAATTAAAAGTAAGCCTATATTTACCTATAAACAAACAGCCACATGCAGGACACATCCTTGTTGGTAATTTTCATTTTATTATAAAAAACAGTATTTGAGTCCACAGTTTGTGTTTCCTTTGTACAGTAAAAAATATTAAATTAAACTCCCAAAGGTTTTAGCAGAAAGATAAAGAGGATGGAGTTTGTAGGGGGAGGGAGAACAACTTCCCCCAGAGGAGGAGGAAGAGGAGGGGGGCGGGATTTAAAGTCCAAGGGAAGCAGCAAAGGGGACGAGGCAGAAAGAGACGGAGACCGACTTCTCATGTCTCTTCATTTCTCCTCATTTCTGTGCAACACAGTTCATTTGGATCAAAATCCTCTGTTTACGCCAAACAGTAGAATCCTAAAAACACTAAAAGGAGCCCACCCCACCCATTTTTTCACATCCCAGCCCATGTACTCAAAATGTTACAGGCACACAGGTATGCACCCCCCCTCCCCAAGCCTCCACTGCTCCATATTAAGTGTCTTTAAAGGAAGGAGTGCACACACATTCGAGGGAGAGGGCTTGCATGTTTGCGAGGGAAGAGTCCCTTCCAGCATGACCGATGTCCAATACAGAAGCTGGCCGGGACGTCACAATATGTCCGTTCAACATCTTAAACTCACAGCAGACCCTCAACCAATGCAATAAAACACTGACACTGAATTATTCCCACCTGGACAGACCCAACTAAAAACGTCTAAAGTGAAATGAAATATCCACTACTCCCGTCTTAACAGTCAATAACAAAAATATATTTCTATACGAACTGTAGCAGTGTCAGGGTACATAACACCCCCCCTCCCCAAAGAAAAAAATAAATAAAGCAAACCCAAACATTTAAAAATAGGCTATCCTAATAGGATATGCATCATGTTTGGATTTACATTAATAATAATCCTCATCACTCTGCAAAACACAAAGACAGACTGAATGATGGGAAATGAAACCGATAAAAAAAGTTCTTTGCATTAAATCATTTCCTCTTTCATTCCTGACCACTTTTAAAATCTTAAAAACATTTCTTAAAAAAGGCAATTACTCGTATTTACCCCCAAAACCCCAAAAATATCACCTTTCTTGTATTCAGCAAGAGGTGGAGGTGAAAGGGGGGTGCTAGAGAAACCATCCCCCTTTGTCCACAATTGGCAAAAAAATATATTAACAGCAATAACTTACAATTCATTTACTCTAATTTATTTAACGACTGCTTGATTTATTGTTCATCTCCCATAGGAAGTTCAGTTCAATGCATCTTTATTGAAAACATTTTAAATAACATTTAATAATAGTATAAAAAAGAAAGGCTAAGTAATAACAATAACACTGTCCTGGGTGAGTGCAGTTTGTGCGAAGAATCACAGAGCAGTTCAGCTCAACTTGACACGCTCAGTAGAATTCCTACATGGTGTCTAATAAAGGGTTGTGATTCATATTCTGGCCCATTGGGTCCTGACTGTTCCCCCCCGGCCCGTGGAGACCAGCCATGCCACTAAGCTGAGATAGCATGGCGCTCTGGTCCGACCCAAACTGCTCCATAGAGTTCTGTTGCTGCTGCTGGGTCGATGGCTGTTGCTGTTGTTGTGGAGGGACCACCATACCAGGGTGGTGCTGGTTCAGGTGACCTGGGTGAGGAGAACCTGTCTGCATCTGGGGGGAGATGTGATGTGGTGAGGGCTGGGGCTGCATGCGTGGGGACGGGCTGGAGTGTGGTGGCTGGGACTGGGGTCTGGGTGAAGGCTGTGGGGATCGCACCTGGTTAGCCAGGGATGTGGGCAGCGCCTGGCCCTGCAGATGTGGATGTGGGGACTGGGCCATCTGTTGTGGCTGCTGAGGGCTCATGGGATTGCTGTGTTGGGCTGGTGAGCCTCCAGGGCCCAGATGCTGCTGCTGCTGCTGCTGCTGCTGCAGCAGCCTCTGGTGGAGGGCCTGTTGGAGCAGAGCCTGAGAAGATGGAGGTGGAGGGCCACTCTGAGTGGGCTGAGGGCCCTGAGGTGGCTGCTGAGGACCTCCTACTCCCCCTCCACCTGGCCCTGCATCACCCCCTTGCAGGCCAGCCATGGCATTCTGCTGCTGCATCTGGAGATGGTGCTGGTGCTGGAGCCTCTGCTGGAGTGCAGCTGTGGCCTGCTGCTGGGTCACCGACCCTGGGTAACCTTGCCCCTGCTGGCCTGGGGGACCACCAGGCTGCTGTGGGCCAAGAGGCAGACCTCCGGGTGGGCCCTGAGGCTGCATCCCAGGCTGTCCCATGTAGCCCTGCCCCTGTGGTGGCTGTGGCTGCTGGAACTGACCATGATTTACTCCCATTTGCTGCTGCTGTTGCTGTTGTTGTTGTTGTTGTTGCTGCTGCTGCTGCTGCTGGAGCTGGAGCTGGAGCTGCCGTCTCATGAGCGCCTCTCTAAACTGGGGATTGATATTTGACATCTGTGGCCCCTGGCCCTGCATACCTCTTCCTCCCCCTTGCTGCTGTTGCTGCTGCTGGAGAGCTGCCGCTTGCTGTTGTAAACTGTTGAGCATCGGCCTCTGCTGCTGCTGTTGTTGCAACTGCTGCTGCTGTTGTTGTTGTAACTGCTGCTGCTGCTGTTGTTGTTGCAACTGCTGCTGCTGCTGTTGTTGTTGTTGCAACTGCTGCTGCTGCTGTTGTTGCTGCAACTGCTGCTGCTGCTGTTGTTGTTGTTGTTGATGATGTTGTAACTGCTGCTGCTGCACTTGCTGCAGCTGGGCCATAGTGGTCATGTTGACATTTGTCCCTCCTTGACCCCCCATGTGCACACCTGGCTGGCCGGCACCTGCAGTATTCATGTTCACCTGTGGGCCCCCTCCTGCCATGACATTACCAACAGGACCCCCTGTGGGACCAGGACCTCCAGGGACTCCGCCTGGTCCGCCTGGCCCCCCCTTGTATTTTGAGGCCCTCTGCTTGATAAAAGCAGCCATGAGCTGTGGGTTGGACCGCAAGATGTTGAGGACCTGCTGTTGCTGGAGTGGTGAGCTAGGCGAGCGGAGAGTCCGTAACAGCTCCTGGAGGGCTGCCTGGGGGATGTTCCCACCAGCAGCACCAATCCCTGGGACACCGATAACTCCAGGGACAGCTCCCCCTGGTACCACGCCACCAGCACCTTGCTGCTGCTGCTGTTGTGCCATATTCAACAAAGCAGCATGGCCCTGAGCTTGTTGGTGCTGCTGCTGCTGCTGTTGCATTTGCTGCTGCTGTTGTTGTTGTGCTGTCATCATGGTTGGATGGCCCATTTGGTTCAACATAGCTTGCCTCTGCTGAGGTGGAATCCCTTGGCCAGTCCACTGCTGTTGCTGCTGTTGAGGGTTTTGAAGTGGAGCACCCATCCTCTGCTGTGGAAGCTGTACCTGAGGTGGGAGCTGGCCCTGGGGCAGGTTACCCTGCTGAGGGGGTTGCTGCATGGGCCCACCAGCGCCAACCATCATCCCCGGAGGAGTACCTTGTTGATCCATGTGGGCCCGAGCAGCTGCCACTGCTGCTTGGGTCTGTGGTGGCATGCCCTGGGGCCCAACCATCCCTACTGGCCCTGGGTGTCCCATGCCCATCTGTTGACCTTGACCCTGTTGATGGTGAGGAGGCATCAAGCCTGCTGCTGCCTGGGCTGCTTGTCTCTGCAGAGCCATCTTCCTCTGAGCATCTGCTACCTGTTGGATCTTCATGGCAATTTCTACTGCTGCCGGTGGAGGGCCAGAAGGGGGGTGCTGTTGCGGAAGGGGAGGCTGGCCTTGGGGCTGACTAGGAGGTTGTTGGCCCCCAACACTTCCAGCCATGACAGCGCTACCAGGCTGCTGCTGGGGGGGGGTTGCGGAGCCAAGGACCGGTTTACCCTGGGACTGATGAATTGGGGAGGAGCCTGGGGGTCTGCTGGCATATGGAGGCAAATTGTTGGGGTGCTGTTGAATTTGTTGAGGGTTGGTCCCTGCCCCACTTTGCTGCTGCTGGACCTGAGGAAGCATCTGCTGCTGATGTTGGGGAGAGCTCATCATCCCCCCAGCCCCGACTCCTCCACCCGCCATCTGCTGGAACTGGTGGTGAAGGGGGTGCTGAGGAGGCATGCCACTTTGTGAGGGCATCCCACCTGGCTGCTGTTGCTGCTGGACTCCAGGTCCAGGGCCCATTCCTTGCTGGGGGGCTGGAGGCATGGTCTGAGTCGGGGTCTGGGGTGTTGGGGGTTGGGTTCCACCAGAAGTTGGGGTACTGGGTGCCGTGGTACCATTGTTCCCTGGTGATGGAAGTCCTACGACAGGTCCTCCTGATGGCCCTCCCGCTGGCTGCCCCGCCCTCTGCATGCTCGCCATCCTCCTCCTTAACATCTGGGCCTGCTGGAGCCTGTGCTGCAGCTGCTGCTGCCGAAGCTTTTGCTTGATGTTCAGACAGAACGGGACGGGACATTTGTTCTCCTGACAGTGTTTGGCATGGTAGCAGCACAGCGCAATGAGCTGCTTGCAGATGGGACAGCCGCCATTCGTCTTGCGCTTGCAGCCTTTTGTGTGCTGAACAACACGCTTCATCTTCTGGCAGGACGGCAGGGAGCAGTTGGCATTGCGGCACTGGCATGCGTGGACTAGCGACTGGATGCAGCGCTGGATACTGAGACGACGAGAGTCTCCGGGGCTCTGGGTAGCTGCTGCTGCCTGGTTGTTGCTGTCGTCGTCCAGTCCAAGCCCCAGCTTATCCATCTTGTGTTCATGACCTTTAGTGTTGTAGCAGGTGATGCACAAGTCATAGTCCTGGAGAAGAGAAGTTAAAAAGAGGGATGGGAAAATAAATATCAATTTAAGTACTGGATTAATTAACACGTTAAAACTTTCCTGTGAAACTAAAATGCTACAAATCATTTTTATGCACATTGCACATATGAAACTATAAAGGAATGAATCACTGTCTGTCCTTCACATATTTCGAGAACCGTTCATCCGATTGACTTCACACTTGGTGGGTGTATTGCTGAAGACCCAAGGGAGTGCAGTGTCAAGTGTGAAGTCGATCGGATGAGCGGTTCTTGACAACGCTGCAAGCAGAACTTCGGGCTGATTGCTTGGCCCACTCTGCAACGGGCACTGCACTAGTTCACTAAATTCACCAAATTTTGTGCAGTCCTGTCTCAAACCGTGGTGTTGTGGCTTTTGACAAGCCTTAAAATCATCTTGATTCATACTACATCTTCTCACCCGTACCCTACAGCTACATGCCCCCACCAACACAGCCTTTTTGCATTGTTTGGCAATTGTGTAAATGTCACACTTAACAAAACAGGAGTGAGTCTTGGTCACTTCTTGTGCACTGCACTAAAAACAACTTTCTCACGATCATGTCTTTCTCACTGCACTAGCGGCTAAGTCAAGGCACTGGTGTGAAACCTGGGGCTGCTACCGACTCAATGTGTATCGAAGGTTGAACATGGCTTTCTACACCCTCTCCAGGTCAGCGGCCACAGTGGAGTTAGCAGCGAAAATGACTGCAGTACAAAGGAATTAGCTGTTCAAAATTGGAGGGGAGAAAAAAAACAAAACCTCTTGAACCACCAGGCTTCTGTTGTCTGCTTTCAACTAAAACCTCTGACCTTATTTATTCAGCAGCCACTGAAATGAAAGAGGAAACCAGTGGATCTGTGCTTTGAAATATTACCTAACTTTTTGCATTGTAGAATTCCAATAATTACGAAGAATTTTGCAAACTAATTATTCAAAAAAGAAACAAAAAGAAAATTCATGTCCCAGCACCTAGCTCTGTGGGGAACACACAAAAATGATGGTGACGCAAAGGTGTTCCAGTACCTCTTTAGGGCCATGCCCAAACTAAGGTGGATAAAGTACAAGGGTCCATAGGTCATTCGCTCTGAAATGTCAGAGCAATTTAAAAAAAAACAGAAAAAAAAAAACGCTACCTCTTCCAGTTGGTGAAACAACAAAACTGTGAATTACATCTGGTGAATAGAGAGACAGAGGAGCCTGGTTACTCTGCTTGGTAAAACCTCTGTCATGTCACCTCTTGCTCTCCATGACGATACATGATTGGAAATTCAGCTGAACACACAATTTATGGGGTCTCATTGACAGACTTTTCTCATTACATCAGAAAACAATAAAAGTTTAAAAAACCCAGTAATTTTATCACAGGTCATACATGCAAGTTCACCAAGGCTAACAGCAATCTGATAACCATAAATGCAGAAAGACAACGACAACAGCTGCAGGGTGTGATTGGCGATATTGACTTTCAAAATAAGTGCTCTCTCAGAGTTTGAGGGGACAAAGTTGGAAAAACATTGTTTATCCTGTCAACAGTAAAACATTTATTTATCCACTCTGGAGAGCGTTTTTGAGTGTGATAAAAGGAGTCAACTCCACATAAGGAGTTGGTCTAGACCTGCTCTTTATGACAAAGTGCCCTGAGATAACATTGTTATGATATGGCGCTATATAAATAAAACTGAATTGAATTGAATTGAATAAAAACCAGCTCAGGGTGGATAACAGAGAGGAAACATGTTTTAAATTTAGCTAGCTTTTTGTGGGCACGCTCACCTGATGGCGAAAAACGTATTACAGTATATAAAATATTCAGTGTCACGGTTTTGTGTCAAGATTTGAACGAGTCCCGGTTCTCACCTCGCAGACAGTGCAGTGGAAGCGGGTCTCCACATGGTGTTTACACTCATTGCAGGTGTAGACAAAGCGGTCCTGGCTCTGGTTGTGCAGCTCCACCAACATACACATGGAGCTCCACATGGACCTCCTGAGAGAGCTGAACTCCAGGTGCTTGTCCCTGGCCAGAGTCAGGAAGGCATCACGGCCGTCCATCAGGTCACAGGCCATAAGGGGGTCCGCGTCAGTGATGGGCGGCAGCGAGTTGGCGGTGGGGCCAGCAATGAGGCGGATGACAAAGAAGACCTGGGAAATGGAGTGGAGAGGATCAGCTGTAAGTTTTCTTACAGTCCGCGATGTGCGATTCAGGCTTTTATAAAAACTGGATTTTAGATTAATACACACGTTCATGAAAATATAAAAGTACCACCTTTTCCCTTCTGTACAATATCTTGGCCTACTGTCAACAGATTATCTTATTCTTATCGATTCCTTTATTCCCACGTTCCAATTTATCAATACACAATTGTCTTTTTTCTTGTTTACTGTAGTTGAGTGTTTCTTAAACTACAACCCAAAGTGATCAAAAGTGCATCATAGAGCTTGTATGGAAGTGTGAGTCAGATTTAGGCCCTCACAACCAAGTATGATGATTTGGATAAGTCCAAATCACAGTCATGTCAAAATGTAAAATAAAAGACAAATATCTTTCATGTGATTTTGTCAGAGCACTTAGAAACAAAAAGGAACGCCCAACAGTGTGTTTCAGGTGGGGACAGTGTTTCAACAACAACGGAGTCAGTTATATTTTAATGAATGTTTATGCCCTCTGCTGTTCGTAGGTTAAAAAGGTGCTCTGTGGAGTTCTCTTCTGTTACTCACCAAAGCACATTGAGTGTATCCTTGAGGTCTAACAAATCATACTGAATAAATTTCCATTCTCAGAAAACAATTTTAAAGCAAAACTTTAAAAAATATTAACGTGTAAAATAACGGTGCATTGTTTACATCTACGTTTACTGGCTACTTCTTCACTGCTTTTGTGGGTGCTGCTGCTGACAACAGCCGCCTGCTGATGTTGATAACAGCGGTTAAAGTAAATCAAAAACAGCAAAGTAACTGGCCATAAAACCGAAACGAGCTGAAAGACGGTGAAAACCTCCGTAGAGCTGAGGGGTGATAATTCTCTGTGGGTTCATCACCTTTCACATACAAGTAATCATGTGATCCTTGTTAATATAAAATATAGATTATAGCCGCTTTAACCTGTTATTAGTCTGTCAGTAAAGGTAAGTTAAGGACATTTATACTAAGCCGCAGTATAAGCTATATCTACTTGTACTACTGTTTTAATAATCTGCATTCACACAGTGGAGTCAGCGTGATAACTGATGACATAAGGCACCGTAATGTTCTTATAATTATGCCGTATAATCTAATAGAAGAGTAAGCAGCTATTGCTATAATCAAATTAGACTTGCATACCTCCTTATGTTTCTCCATGGTGGCGTAGAGCTTCTGGGATAGGTCATTGGAAACATTGGGCATCCCTGGTTTCTTCTTATTGGCTCGGCTCAAGCTACTCTTGTTCTTGCTTGTCTTTTTATTGTTCTTCTTTTTGGCATTCTTGCTGTCTCCTTTTGTGGCCTGTGAATGTTGTAATGTCAAGGTCAATACACAGCACTGCCATGAAAAACATCCAATATTTTTTTTGACACAAATGAGCACGAAGGTGATGATTAGATGTGGACCACTCACATCTGTGCTCTCATTGGAGGTACTGTTCTCCTCCCTCTTCCGCTCCTCCTCCTCCTGCTCCAGCTCCTTGATACTCTCCTCCAGCACGTTGGGCCAGAAGTCACCCTCAAAGTATGGCAGCTCCTTGGCACTGGTCAGCCGGTCCTCTGTTGCCTGCTTGAAGATGTCCTGAGGGACAAAGAGATACAAGCGTTGAAGTCCTAGTAACACCATTAACGTCCTTATTAGCCTTTTCACTGTTTTAGGAAACAACAAAACTAATACTTTTGAGGTTCAAAGTTCATTCTTGAATGTGGAAAACAATTTAGTAGCTGTTCCAGGTATTTTGATCACATCACAGGATCTTCATCAGCAGATGGAGCTTGCCCAGTTGTCATGGAATTGTATATATTCAAATATTCATTAATTCTGACATTTGAACATCTACATGTGATGTCATGTGATATGATCGAAAGCTCCACAACAGCTAGTAAACCTGTGGTGAAATTGTTTTCTCATAAAATACAGCATCAGCAGAATGGGAACATATGCTTCAAGGACAATTAAGAAAGAAAGACAAAAGTCTTTGTATTGTGTAACAGATTGTCATGGACTGTGGATGACTCAATGTCTTGGGGCTTGACTGATTTCTGCAGTGATAAATGCATTAATTCATATTGCTGGTACAATAACTAAACGGAAAACATATCTCACTTTGTAATCATGGACAATGCGCTCAGCAACAGCCTTGTCCAGCATCTTCTTGTACCACTCCTGCAGGCGTTTTGGCTTAGGGATCTTCTGGTCCGCTGGGTGACAATGGAAGATGTAATCATCCCCTTCACTGGGAGGACAGGCCCAGATATGACCCGTTGTAAACCTGACACAGGGAGAAATGTAGTAAATGCATTCATTACAAAAGAAGAAATTTGATTTCCATTCCATCTGCCTGCTCATTTTCATGCAACTGAAAACGGTCTGCAGCAGCGCCTGGAACACAAAGCCTAATGAATACACTTTACACTGCATCATGGGCACATATCTAAACGCCTTTGTTGCTATAATGCTAACGTTTTCATTTAGAGAAATCTCAATTGATTTCAGCTGCTCAGTTGGGGTCTCTTGCAGGTATCATGTTTGAGAAGGTCTACACTTTTCTCTTACCCCTGCTTCTTGACATACTCCAGGTAGCCGAGCAGGATCTCGTGGTAGACAACAGTTCTGAGGTGTCGAGGTTTGAAGAAGTGCACACTGTCCAGGTAAGAGATGTACACTCGTCTCTGATTGGGAGGCGGGCAGTCCGAGCCGTACTCTTGAACGTGCATGCCGAAAAAACACACGTCTGCTCCATCGATGTCCTCAAACGCAAACAGGGCTTTCATCCTGTACGGGAAGGACTCAGACATCTCGCCGCTGTCAACAAACCTGGATGGAAAAAACAACAACAACAACAAAAAAAACCCAAAAAACAGCCAGGGTGAGGAAAACAGCTAGGAAATCTAAGAAATGTTATCAGCAACTCTTATCCGCTGTCTTTACCATAATGTTTCACCTTCTGAACAGCCAGACGAAGCTACATCACAACATGGGGAGGTGTGTTTTAACGTGCAAGTCATAATTAGCTGGTTCGAATTGAGACAACGATGACTTCTTGATCGTTGGAATTTTTAACTAACGTTACAAGCCTCAAACAAAAATTATATTAATCAGCTTAATTAATTTTTTAAGCTGGGTTACATCGCAGCATCAAGGCCTGCGATTCCTTTATGTCCATGATTCGACCAGATTATGTCACTACACACACACACTTGTTAGATATCACAATGTTCAGTTCCTCCAGGTTTTGCTCACAATATCACAATGCAATACAACACACTAGGGCTGGATGATAAAGCCCATATTTACAATATAATTTTGAATCTGCAATAAAATAATCACAGCCAAGAATCTGTTGTAAATACTGCAGGGGTTTTAATGCTTGTTCATGCACATGTTTGGTCATTTATATACTTTTATGCATGTAGATCAAAAGGAGACTGGTCTGGTCTGGTGCTGCTGTTTGGCACTAGGATGAACTGGTGATATACTTTGAATTGTTTGCCGTTTTACAGTTGAGCCAAGAGCATGTCACCTCACGGTTTAATATCAAAGTTATTTAGCAAGCAGTCATCCTAAATATGTTCAACCCAAAACCTGCAGCTGGCAGTGAAATTCGACCTCCTACCTGGACTTCATGCCCGGCTTGACCTCTACCACCTTGTCTGAGACGTGGACCACACGGATGGTGACCTCGCCAGTTTCGCCAGCAAGGTGGGTCTGCCGCTTGAGGTAGTCGTTCACGCGTGTCTCCAAATAGTTCCCCAACTTGGTCTGAGGAAGCCCTGCAAAACACAGTATGAAGGATGAACAGAGGTGGAATACTGAGAATCTCTTCTCTCCCTCTCTGACTTCCCCCGTCTTTAAAATTACACATTAATAAATTGATAATGGCTCTGAAATTAAAACTCTGGGTTTACAGCAGGTGATATTTTCACTGAGGGAGAGGGGTGGATAAGGAATCAATGTTGACTACGAAGAGAAAAGACAGAATGTGACTAAAATGTGTTCACTTCATGAGTCCAGCTGCTTAACTCCGGGGCATTTGAACCAGGCAGCCATGGATCAGCTCAAAAGGGGAAAATGATTTCTAGGCTCTCAGGATGGACGGTGTTGTATGTTGTACAGATTTTATTTGTCAAAATTGTTTAAAATGCAAACTAAGATGTAAAAGAAACAGATTTTTAGACTCGTTATTCATCACTAATATAGTTTGAGTTTTCAGAAATGTTGGTATTAAAGCTAAAAGAGAAATGGATCAAAACCTGGGATGAAAAGGGATGAAAACAAGTTTGGATGAAGGAAAGGAGGCAGGCAGAGCTGTAAAACACAGACATAAAATGAGTCGGTAGCTCAGAGTTACTCCACTTACTTTTGGCTGCGTATTTGTTCTCTTTCCGCGTCTTATTGGCCTTTTTGAGGCAGTTGTCACATACGAAGCTATGGTTAGGGAGAAAGTAAATAGTAAATGGTTAAATATGCAGGTTACCATCAGCTCTGTCACGATCAGCACCAATAACAGTTACTAAGCGCCTTTAATCAAGAGATGACTTAGCCTTTCAAGTCAGCCTTCCTTTCTTTACACTATGTTTCTGGAATTACTTAGGTCTTTTAATTACAAACAGACCATGAAGGGACATCAAACTTTTGAGGAATGAGAGAGACCCTCGCTCTACACTCGAGCTGCAGGACTTGTCGTTTGCATGTGTCGCCACACTGGCACTCACACATATTTTCAGTTTCAAAACTTTGTCCAAACTGCACCTCAAAACGTTGGAACTGTGTGTGATCTTTTAACTTGAAACAGCTACATGACAATGTGTATTCATATGTGTTAGGACTTTTCCAGCACCTTGATTGATTCTAAAAGCTTTTTAAGGAATACAAAAGGCCAAATTTATTTTCCAGATCCAGTCACGTAACAGAATGTACAGAAGGTGCATGCGTGTATATGATAGCTGGCTTACCCTGATGGCCATATGGTTTCATGATGCAGGACGCAGATCTGGTGCATTTTACGACCGCAGTCAATACATTCCACAAGCCTGAGCGGAGAGAGAACGAGAAGACAAAAGACAGACATGATATCCGAAGTTAATAAGGCAGCTTGTCACACATAATGAAAATACCTAGGTTGTTCCTCTGCAGCAACTACAAAGTCGCTAAATAAGTAAATTTAGCAAAACGTTACGACATCCAAAATACTGTGTTACATGAAAAGCAAAATCTTTCATCTCATGACTATTATTCACAAATGACAATTACTTAATCACATTATTCATCATTATTTATATATAAGCACCTAATAAAAAAGAATTCCCTAAAATCATGATGCAATTTAAACTAAATACATAAAATCACAGATCTCACAGCATCACTGGAGTTGGTGCAGAATAATAAATGAAAGTTAATGAGTCAAGAAGGGAACATACAACTCAGGGTCGAGTGTGTCGTTCTTCTTTCGTTGGAACTGGTCTTTGTTGATGGACCTGCAGAAAATATATCAGGAAACTGTAAACTACTGTAACAGACACAACAAGGTAATCCTCTGAAGACGGTAAAATCCTCAATTTCAGAAAATGCTTATAGAAATTCTAAATGTGCCCACTAGCTAAATATTTCATCACTACAGATTGTTAAACTGATTATTTATTCTTGTCAGAGTTAGAGTCAGAGTAGAGGCTTTTTAAATACAACATGGCTACTGTAAGATGGTGATGAGAAAGACCGAAAGAATTCAACTATGTGACAAAAAAAGAAATCACCTAATAAGAAAAAAGGACATTATGCTTCAAAATGTCCTTTATGTATTGTTTAGATTCATCTTATACATTTCAACCAAATGGCAGTCAAAACTACAACTGAACTCCAGAGAAGAAATCAAGAGTTTCAAGCAATTACAAAAAAATCTAAGCGTTTCATGATCTTTAACCTCTTAAACCCCACTGAGCTGCCGGTGGATCAGTCATTACAAACGCAAACATTGTTGTGCAAACATTGTTCAATCCCACAGAACTTTAGGGCCACAACTAACGATTATCATCATTATCGATTAATTAATCATTTGGTCTATAAAGTGTCACGAAATAGTGAAAAATGGAGTCTGGAAACATGGAGCCTTGGCTTTGAATATTTCCCACAGTGTAAACACCGTATAGCTTCAATGACGAACTGGAATAAGCCGAAAGTGAATATATGTGTGATACTGTCAGACACAGTGGAATAAGATGATTTTTCAAACCCTAAAGCTACTTAGGGGAAAATAAAAAGGGGGAATGTGAAAGGGTTAAATTCATGCTTGTGTGGTCTCTTTGTTAAAATCATTTTGGGGGTTAGATGTTCCAAAATATGGAGAGTTAATAACAGCCGGTACATTCAGTCTGTGATGCTGATAACATCAGAATTGCATAACTGCTCATCTGGACAAGAATTACTTGAGAAACTAAGTTTTCGATGGGAGAGCTGTTGTCTGCTGTGTGTGAGAGGAAGGCAGGAGTGTGATGGTACTCACGTCTGAGGCTGGGAGGGGTCGTCCCCCAGGGAAACACTCTCGCCTTGGATTTCGTTGAAACACTTCTCACAGAAGTGGTACCTGTCAGCAAGAAGCCCATATTTTGGTGAACTACACCGTTCGCCATCAGCACAGCCAATCACAGAGACGGCACGAAGAAGCAGCCGCCAATCAGGGCAGGGCAGGGCAGGGCAGGACAGGCCAGGGAGCGGACACACAGGAGGAGGCAGAGGGCAAGGTAGGTCGTCGCCAGGAGGAAGCAGCCAATCGTGATGCAGGGTTTTTGTGTGGGCGGGTGTTTTGATTTTGCGCGTAAATTTTGGAGTGGATGATTGGTCACACCAAAACAGGCCAATGCAGACATCACAAGCGTTAAAAAAAGAGAAGGGGGGGGGGGGGGGGGGG
>LKNJ01001023.1:53377-158948 GCA_002120245.1 Maccullochella peelii
TGGGGGAGGGGGAGGTCAAAATGAATATTAAAAAAGCGTGAAATAAATCGTTACAGATCAGACAAAGACAATGGAGGGGACAGAGAGGGAGAGGGGGGACATGGAGGAGGGAAGGACGGACAGGATGTCAACAACCAACAGAGGACAGAGAGCCAAGGCAAAGCAAAGATTAGCGTCAGACGTCCAGTGGTAAACAACAACATTACAGCAACATGAGAGACCACTAGGAGCTGTGGAGGAGGGAGGGAGTGAGGATACGAGTCTCCGAACATGAAAGGGTGGATGAGGAGAAAATAAATAAATGGTAAAGCAACAGAGACCCATCATCCTTTCAGTTCATTTATAAAGTGGGAACCTTTCTTCTGGTGCTGAGAATGGTTACCCGACCCCTCTCCCTCTATTTATGCAAGTAAATATCAGAAAATGCAAGCTGTCATGTGTTGTGCATGTAAATTTACTTTGTGGGAAACAATGGTGCATCAAATAAAGAATAACTGCTGAAGAAGACAGGAGCCCACTTTATGAATGACAACATAAGGAAAATTAAAACAGTGAACTATGAAGATGGAGATGGTGCCAGGGTAACCAGTTGAAGCCAAATTAAAACTCATCTGTGATTGCACTGATTGATTGATTGATTGATGCTATGCGGTAGGAAATATTATCAATGTGCGTAAAAATACAACAAGACAAATACAAGCTGATCTCATTCGGCTGTGTTTTCACAGCAAAACGTCTACATGTCGATGACACTTTCTGAATGCTATTTGTCTGTGATCTGTGTGTGCTTGTGTTCCAATGTGCCGACAGCCCTTACCTGTTCTGGTAGCTAAAATAAGCAGCGTCACGTTGGATGGTGCATAATTGTTTTCCATAGCAGCATAGAGTTTGGGGGGAAAACTCAAACTGTAACAATAAAGAGACAAGAAGAAAAAGTTGTTGGACACAAACTGAATAAATGACACCTCTCAACCATACACTCCTCATTTTGGGAAACTTTTATTCACTTTCTGGAGGAGAATTAGATGAGAAGATCAATACCACCCTTCAAAAATGTTCACAATTGCCCCAGCTGCTGGCTACAGCTGGTTAGCTTAGCATAAATACTGGAAATAAAGAGAAACAGCTAGTCTGTCTCTGTCCAAAGGTCACAAAATCTAAACAACCAGCATCTAAAACTCAGTATTTTACATGCTATATCTTATTTGTTTAATCTATATCTTGGCTGGGAGCTGTTGCCAGGCAACCACTGCAGACCCCAGAAAGTGTTTGCTCCCAGCCAAGAAATGGCAAATCGTTGTTTTTACATTTCGATTTTTGTACAGATATTTTTTGTAAGATATAACATCTTAATTAGGTAGCTTTAGAGGAGTGGGTAGTGGGGTCGGTGGATTTCGTTACCTTTGTACAGAGCCAGGCTAGCTGTTTCCCCGTTTCCAGTCTTTGTGCTAAGCTAAGCTAACCGGCTGCTGGCCGTAACTTCATATTTACCGTACAGACATGAGAGTGTTATCAATCTTCTCATCTAAGTCTCTAAAGTGAATGAACATATTTCCCTAAACATCACTTCAAAACTATTCCTTAAAACTGAATCCTGACCATAAATTAGCTCAATAAAAAAAGACAAGCAAAATGTCTTCACTGAGGGAAATATGCCCCGTCTGAGACTACATGAGTTTAGAAAGACAAAAACACACACTCCGGCCTCACCTTCCTCCCACAACAGTATCCAAGGCCCTGCATGACAGGATCGATCTCTGACTCAAACACCTCAGCCAGCTTGGAGCAGTACTTGTAGACACGGGACGTCTTGCGGTTGTACAGCCAGGCATTGTTGAACATCAGCCAGATGTCCTCAACGTACTGCCAAGGCTCTTGGTACTGTCCCGTGTCCAGCTTCCGCTTGATGGTCGACAGGTCCATGGGGTTCTTCACGATGTCAAAGTAGTCCTGGTTTGGGGGGGGCGCCATCCAGATTTAAGTGGCAGGTGGAGGTAAAGTTTAGGAGTTGAGAAGGATCAGAGGAAGGAGAGCAGCGAGATGGTGGGAGGGTTTGTTCATCCAAGGGACCAAGATGGGAGAGATGGGGAAGAAGAGTATGATCATCATCATCAGCATTGTGGTCATCAGGTGAAGGTGTGATGGAGTCGACCACGTGGGACCAGAGTAGGGAGAGAAGAGGGTGCAGGGGGACAATGTTGTTGAGCGCTGCAGAGAAGAAGGTTCGCGTGCAAACAGAGAGACATGACAACTTCTGCCCTCCAGCTCTCTGCTTTGCACCCTACATACAAAGCCAAGTCCCTGTACTGCATCTGTGCCGCGAACAGGGACCAGGCGACTGCCACAAGTCTCTCCGGTCCTCTGCTGCTCATATAACCACAGTCAAACATTCAAAAAGTAGCTACAGATTAGATTGCATTTTACATATCCCATTGCAACTGAAGGCAAGCCTTGTGAAAATCATTATAGATCAATTTGTCTTAATAAAGTACATTTGCTCATTTTGCCACACAGCGCTAAACGCTGTCCGACAGCTGGGGGAATGATTTTCTGCTGAAGTCTGAAAGCAAACAAAGCTTTCAGGCCCAGGAAGCGATCAGGGTGCAAAACCAAGAAGAACAGAGCAGTGGCAACAGCAACAGGCAGACAGAGATTTACTGTTTTTAGCAACACAGTGGTTGGCATTAACAACGCCAGCAGCATGAGTGGCAATATGATGGCAGAGTTAAAGCCAACAGTGCTGAGGTGAAGCAAATGTAAGAGGGACAGATGAGTCTCCATGTTGTTTTTCTTTTCCCCGTCGTCCGCCCTCTGCTTTGTCTCAAACTAAAAATGCCATTTGAGAAAGGAGCGGAGGGCGAGGAAAAGAAAGGCTTTTTGGAGACTCAACCAAAAAAAAAAAAAAAAAAGAGGAGGTGTGAGTTTCAAAGAGCAGGGTCCATCTCAGTGTCACCATGGCAACAGGATTTAGGAAACAGACCCTCATCTCCGAATGGAACCACTCACATTAACAAACAAATGATGCATACCATATCAACCTACAGAGCCAAATTTATATCACTGCAGTGTTTGTAAATCCCACTGGTTTGAGAATAACTTACATTTTCAATAAGAGGCTGAATGTTTATCTGAAAATGGTGTTCTATAATTATACATCAGCGGAAAGTTGCATCACTTGACTGCGGAGGTTCCTAAAGAGAGGTGAGCCAATAGCCTGGCGCCTGCTCGTCACTGCTCCAAAAATGGGCATTTATTTAACTTCATATTTTGCGTGAGGCAGAGTCACTCTGTTTTCAGCACAACAATGATTTTGACTGGTATGCAAATGCACACTGAGGTTCATCAAGTACTCTCCCCCACCTAATTTGGATGCAATGAGGGTAAAAGTATTGTCCCACCTCTACACACTGCCCACCTGAACACCGACACACTACTACTGGTGAGGAACTGAACTAGAAAGCTAGCAATGGAATACTAGGATGAAAACTACAAAAATCATAATCCAAATGAAAAACCTAAAATTTGATGTCAAAAAGGCAAAAGTCAAACAAATTAAAAAAGTGATAAATGAAAGCAACTGGCTCATGAACTGTTGTTAAAGCAAAATATGTTCTTTTTGTGATGACACGTCTCCGTTATAGTCTCCTTATTTGGATTTGGAGTGCCAAGAAAGACAAACCGCTACTAATTAATACGGTAACATACTCTGATGGATGCTTGGGTCATGTAATATTGGACAGCTTTTTAGGTTATTATATTTTGGGGGGGTCTATAAATCAATTGAAGTTAAACTTACACTAACAGCTGTCAGCACAAAAACCGAAATTTCAACGTCAAAATCTGTAATTACTCGGCCAACTTTCAGTGTTGGTTCATATCTGATTTGCATATATCATTTACTTTGTGTGCTTCACTACGGTTCCATCAAAGTAAGGGCAAATGTTCATAAGAGTCATTGCTTTGATTTACAAATGACAAGAAGTTTCAAAAAAGAGAACGCACGCGCGCGCACACACACACACACACACACACACAGACACACACACACACACACACACACACACACAAAAACACACACTTCCAAATCTCATTTTCTTAACTTCTGACATGCAATGGGAGAAAAATCAACTAAAAGATTAAAGAAGCTGGAGGCAGATATATAAAATAAATCCTGAAAATATGACAACTATGACAAAAGGAGAAAAAAAATTAAAGATGAAAAAAGGTAAACAAACAAAACAAAAGCTACGTTTTCAGAGGAGTTGAAGCAAAATGGCAGCCAGTGCAGTCCCTTACCAGGTTAGTTTTGTTACTAGTTCGAATACGTACGGGTATTCCCAGTAACTGGGGGTCCACCGGCTGACGGAAGGGAAGGGACTCAGGGTCCTGCCGGTACAAAGCTTCCAGGGTGGGCATCAGAGCCTGACGCAGCTCCTCCGGCTTAAAGACTGGAAATGAGAAATGAAAGAGTTTTAGAGACGGAAGGTAGAGAAGAGAAGAAGAGGCAGGGGCACAAATTGTAAAAGGAGCCTCTCTTCTCTGCTGCATTTGAGGATGACAGTGAAACTCCACAGATTGCATAATGCAACACAGAGAGACTCAGCATTAAGGGTACAGTTGCTGAGATGTGTCTCTGATTGTGGTGATTCCAATGGAATTAATTGACTCTGCTAAATTTCCCAGTTTTAATTATTTTAATGACTATTTTTACTTCTACCAGAGTTCTTGTTAGTAACAGTACTTTTACTTGAGTACACTCTACCCACACGTGAATGTGCAGATAATGGTAGCTGTTAAATCAACAACAAACTTACTTTTCTTCTTGCTCTGAGCGCTGGCTGGGGAGCTGTTGGAGGCTGTTGACCCTGACCCCTCCTCTTCCTCTTTGGGCTCTTTCTTCACCTCCGGCTTCTTGTCTTCACCTGTTGCTACCGACGATGGCACAGAGGATGAAGATGTATCCATGGGCTCACCTTTACACCCATCTCCAGACGGCTTCTCTTTCTTTATCTGAGAGGAAGATTCAAGTGTCAGTATAATGATTTCCTCATCAATGTAATTCTTATAAAACTGAAAATAAGACCTAAAAAACAATGTTAAAACTGTTAAATGATCAAAACCATTTTGGCCAGAAATCATTTCAGACATGTGAATACTTTTCCAGGATATTCAGACAAGTCAACGTGGACAATCTTACCTCTGGTTTCTCCTCCATCTTCACGTCAGGCAGACCCTTGCCCATCTTCCCCTTGCCCTCTCCTTGGCTCTCGGCCCCCTCGTCATCCTCCTCCTGCTGCTTCTTCACCTCCATTTTGACATCTTCCTGGCTGGGAGCAGGACCGTCCACCTGGGCGAGCTGGGAGCTGGGATCGGTACTGCTGCTGACCGAGGCTGGAGAGGACACCTGGCCATCTGCTGTCAGAGAAGGCTTTGGAGAGAGCTGTGGCAAAAGGACAGAGACGGAGTGAGGTTTAGAAACGGCAAGTTAGAATCCACAAAAAAGGACATTCATTTTTTTGTTGGGTTCCCAAACTCATCACGGGTTTGCAATCCAATTCAAGGACTTTCTGATCATCTAAATCTTCCTCAAACTCGTTTCTCTTTCAATATTTTTGAAGGGCAAGTACATTTTTCAAAAGAAAGTTGTAATTGTGAAAGTGTAATTTGAAGACCATCAATTCTTTTGCAAAACCGAAACTTTTTAAAAATCAACACACTGTTCATTTTAATTTGTATGCATTTTCTTATTACCTGTGAGTAAAAGGAAGCTAGAGACTTGCATACAACTTTAACAGGGATCAAGCAACCCTAACCGATGGCTCACTGAACCAGAGCAAGCGGGAAGTCAAGAGCATCACTGAATAAGGTCTAAATGTGGTTGAAGAAAAACAAGTCCGTGGTGAGAGTGTGCAAAGTCGTGAAAGCAGGGTGATCTACTCACTGGGGTCTGTGGCAGCTGCAATGGCACATGAGCATTCTGGGTAGGCACCGAAGAAGGCTGACCCGCTTGGGGGCCTGAGGAAGCCACACCCCCAAGCGTCTGCTGTGGAAGCTGATTGAGCTTCTCAGAGTTCACCGCCTGCCCCGGTGGCTGCTGCTGCTGTGAAGGTTGTTGTTGCTGCTGTTGCTGGGGGTGCTGTGGAGGGGGCAGCTGCGGTGTGCTGGGAGTCTGTGGCTGTGGGGTCTGAGAACGAGGCAACATGGGGGGTGTTTGATGCGGTTGAGGCGTTAGACTGCGTGCTGGTGAGGGGGAGTTTGTTCGGATGGGTGGGCAGTGAGGGTACGAGTTGGGCTGGGTGGAGGTGGAGGATGGAGGCAGGTTGGGTAGAGGCCCGGCACCACCGGCACTACCAGACCCCATGGAGCCTCCTGGGGCTCCAGAGCCTGGAGCAGAAGAGGCAGACTGTGCTGCAGGGCTGCTGGCAGGGAGCGAAGGCGGCGTTGACATCTGGTTCTGCTACAGAGAACAGGACACAGCGGTTAGAGAGTCCCTGCTCTTTTTAACGACAACAGAAATTTTTTTTATTAAAAACTTTGCAAAAGATAGGTCTCCAGAATATGGGAGAAACAATTAAGAACATGGGTCTGACTACGTATAGAGGTACACAACTCTGGAATTTCTGAGTCACAACACTGTTAACCTATAAAGTTAATTAATTAAATAGGGAAGACTGCCAAAAATCACAAATAATCAGTCTTAAAACTTCTAGATAGAGCCTATAAAGAACTGTGATCCATCTCTCACAGCAGTCATGAATTATGTGCCAAAATCAGAAGACAGTTAATTACACAGTGTTCATCACTATCAATCAATTCCCGCAAAGCTGCTCTGAGAGCTGATGCCTATGTCCGTCCTCAATCGTTTCCGTTCAGCAGGTTTCCACATCCAACTGCTTTGGCAAGGTTCCCCTTGGCAATCAAACTCATCTTTACGTTACAAGGTACTGTCACTTAATCCTTACCGGTGGCACAGCAGTCTGTGCTCCTGGCTGGTTCATGCCAACAGGACCAGAACCACGTCCAGGACTGGACCCGGGAAACTGGCCTGGAGGGAGGTACTGGTTCTGTAACTGCGTGGCATTGGGCTGACCCATTCTTGTTGCTCCCATACCCATCTGGAAACGAGACAACAGGGGACATGTGAGATCTTGGATAAATAAGGCGTCATTTCAGCCAATGGTCATATAAAGAATGGTTACATTTACTGTTGCATGGACTTTAATGGCAAATGTGAACTTTAATACAATAAACATGTTTTTTCTGTTTCTTTGCCTTTTGCATACCTTCCTCCACACACACAGCTGAGATTTCTCACAGTACTTAGGTTAGGAAAACATCATCATCTTATCTTTTAGGATGCCAGAGTACCACTTCTGGAAAAATATCTGTGACTTTCTAGCATGAAGTTCATATAACCACAAAGTAATCTGTGATAGAGGTGGTGACAGGGATGCCCACCTGGTTCATTGGAGCATTAAGAGGAAGAGGAGGTGTCGACCTCTGACCCATCGACTGCATCCCCATCTGACCAAACTGGTTCATTCCTAGAAGTGAAAAAGGACAGAAATCATTAAATGAAGCTTGTAAAAATGAGAGGAGTTTGATTGATGAGTAATGTCTGTTGGAATTCAAACATTCACAGTGTTATAAGCATAACAGGCTGTGCTTTGCACTCCAGTGGGGGGGTCAGTCTGACCCATTACACGCCCTGTTGCTTTATCAGTAAACTTACTAGACTATTCTAAGAAGACAGAGTGCAGTAACTACAGAAGCAGTGGAGTTGAGGAAAAAGGGTTTAAAGTGTTCAGGCTGAACGGCAAACTGTAAAACAGATAGAAAGGTCGTAACGCTTTCACTTTGTCTTTTTAGGCTGATTATTTTACTCTAAAAAAAAAATCATAGCCAATAGAACCCACACAGTACCTCAAAAAATGCAGATACTGCACTTTGCCTTTGGATAATCTTCACTGCTCAGAAAAACTGCAGTAGCTACCAACAAAATGTGTTCTCTCAGCTTTCTTATCAATTTTAACTAGTTTTAAAGAAAACCAAGTTTGATTATTATTTACAGTACATAGCTTATATGACATTTCTATCTGGTCCAGTACCATTAATATGTACATTGAAATCAATATAATAACATTCATTTACAAATTAATTCATTTAGCGGTCTAGTTAGTGGTCTTTCTATGGCAGAGAGTGCAGTAAGCGAGGTGATGAGACCTCTATAGCACACAGATTACAAAGCCAGACCGCAGTAACTGCAGCCTGGACAGCAATACAAACCGAGAATGCCGTAACTACACAGCAAAAGTGCAGGGACTGAGGTTTGGCTTGGTTTTTAGATCCGTTTTGTAATTACTGCAAATTTAAAAAGCCGCTTTCACGGATGTTAAATATTTCTATGACATTTTTTTATATAGTAAAAGAGATGTCAGAAAGGCAGATACAGGTTATAACTCATTTTTGACCAAATATGCAGTTACTGCGTTTTGCCTTTGTGGGGCAGTATTGTTCCCTTTGCGAACACAAAACGGAGAAAACTAGCAAGCCTGCTGAACAGATAACAATGACACCAGATCGTCTGAGAAGTAAAGTGTGGAAGCATTTTTAATTTGACACCACAGAATGAAAAATTGTGGATTAAGGCAAGCCTGTTTGCTGACTTTGTAAAACACAACTGCCCTACAGTAACGTTAGCAACCATGCTACAAACCATGGCCAATCAGACAGGATTTCACCTGGCAAAATTGGTCAGCATAAACTGGGAGTTTTATCAAACACTTGTCATTGCCCTCTACAAATGTCCTTGTTCAACAAGCCTTTGTAAATATGTCATTTACACTTATTAGAGATGTACCTGCTGGGTTCTGCATCCTGTTGACCATCTGATTGGGTCCAGCTGGTCGGACCATGGACGGATCGGCATGAGGACCATCTGACAGGGTGATAAGAGTTACACGAATCACAGATCTTGTCTTCAGGATCACTGAATACCAGAAAAACCACAGACGACTAAAAGATGTTTAAAGGGGTGAGAAAACTGTAGAGTGGGGCAAACAAACATCATCATACCGAAGTGTTCTCTTTTTCCACTTCGAAAACACATATTTTTCAATGACCTATATTTCATTTGAAGATTTTAATAATTTTATAAGTGTTTAATATCATGTGTAAAGACACGTACCAGGCAACATGAAGGTGACTGAACTAAATGCTGAACAGTTGAATTCCTTTTCTATTATTTGCATGCCAGCAGTATGTGTGCATGCATTCACGTGCGTCTACGCATACACAGAGAAATGTGTGGGAGGTAAAAACAGCATGTTTACTTACTTGGGGGTTGCCCCGGGGCCATGGGCGGCTGTCCGATGCTGGGAGGCCCCTGCGGGAGACCTGGGGAGGCTATGCCAGGTTGGCCCGGCATCATGCCTTGCTTCTGGAGTCGTGTCCTCCTCTTTTCCTCCAGCTCCTTTTGGATCTTATAGATCTTCTCCGCCAGTAGGTGATAGTACTCCGCCTAGCAGGGATGCGACACGGGGGAGAGAGGATGTTACAGGATATATCGCAACAGGGCATCAAATAAACACTTATTTCTTCATCCCTTAACTGGAAACTGATTGTCATACCAGAGTACTGTATTTGTGCGTGTGTTGGTTTCGTACCCTACTGTTGGCTGACTCGTACATGTCTCCCTCTACTTTTCGAGCGTACGCAACCAGATTCTCCATCCGCCGATCCTTCAGTGCAGCTGGATCAGGAGTGGGGAAGATGGCCTGCACGCTGCTCTCACACATGCACAAACAGAAAGGACACACAGCTACAATTAAATTAAGGACAGAGGCACCCAACTGACATCCAGCGCTGAAAATGATCTGATATTCAAATTTCATTAGCTCCCGCCCATTATTTTGGGTGCGCTTGTGTGGTGGAAATTCTGTATTTACTGTTTATATTATTCCTATTTTCAGTATTAAGTATATAAGGTTGTGTCTCTCTTTCTCCTCTGTGTGTGCAGATCAGTTTGACCTTCGGTGTGTAAGGCCTCCAATCAAGCATCCTCCCTTCTTCCTGTAAGCTCCTATCTTTTCAGAGATAAGACAGCCAGTCTTAGTAGTTGTTTGAAGACAATGGACCTTTACTAAGACTTTCCTATTGTTGATCTGTCTATAAACTTCAGCGTAAACTTAATTCTGTGGTCTTTTGTCTTATGAAGGCATGAGCCCCGTATGCATACGAGAGACGGCAGGACTAGTAAAACTCTGAAAACAACGGTTTATTGTTGAATTCAAAACGTCTACAACAATTTGACCACAAGGATGGGATGCTGAAACGTGAACCAGCGCCAGGATCACTACTTGTGCCATGGCGTCACCGGGCAGGGACCCTATAATTCCCGCATCTGCATGGAGCCCACGGGATGTTTCACCAGGCACCATGGCGCGAGACCTCTTCGGATCAATACAACAGTTGTTCACACCCCCTAAACCCAAGGTAAACAATCGAACTAAATATGGAATGATGTAAAGCTACATGTGCTATGCATACACACTTTCAAAACTATGCCCACACTGACACTGTAGGTCTCAGGCCAGACTGTCACGTTTCTAGTGGACTCAACAGAGTCAGTAATTGCGACCACTGACCTAAGTTCCCCTATAAGTGCGTGACAAGGTCATAGGAGCATTTAAGCACTCTTTTCTGCTCTCTCCTTGCGGTACTGTCCATTTGCTTGGACGAGATTTAATGCGCATTCTGGGCCTAGTTCTGATATGTGATGACAAAGGTGTCACTGTGTCAAGGCAGACCATGTTGCCTGTGCAAATGGTTAAATATGACATGACCATTCTTTGTGTTATGTGTACGAGTGGAGAATCACAGATAAGGATCCCAGAGCAGCAGGTCACACTCTGCCCGAGCGAGCGCCGACGCACGTGCAAAAGGAAGGAATGCAGCTTCTGAGACACACAGATTAACACTGAGCTGCGCACACATCTTCAGGGCCAGATAGAGAGTTTGAGAAAAGTTGGTACAGAAAGGCGAGTGAAAGTAAAATAAACAGTTAATGCAGAATTTCCACTACAGCTTGTAGGACACAGCAGACTCACAGCTTATGGACAAGATGGTTGCGGAGGTCCTGTGTGATGTCTTCATGCCAAGACTTCCTCATGCCTGCAGCAGAAGGAGGAGTTGCCGTGGGCATGGAGCCCAGGTTCCCCACATCATTCATCAAACTGGGGGAAACAACAGACAAGAAGCAAGGGGAGAAGTAAGACTGTAGCCAATACAGAACAAATTTCGACTTGGTTCATGTCTGTTATATGACGGCAGGCTGACTTACAGAAAAAAAGTAAATAGCTGTGACCAATGAAAAGCAGTCCTACCTCTGCGCATTCATGTTGCTGTGCAACATGGCATTTGGCAGTAGGGTGGACTGCTGGTTGGGGGGTTGCACACCCACTCCACCATTCACTCCCATAGAGTTGCCTCCTGGAAAGAGATAGTTATAGAGTTTGAAGGATATGGTTTTTAATTGGGAAATACTGACAACAATATTTGTGGAATTAATATTTTGTGCTGATATAAGATGCATCTTTAAATCGCAACATTTTCAAGCTAAAGAACTACATTGATTCAATGTCAGCTGGACATTTTCTTCTTTAGCATGGCAGGAAAGTATCATAAACAACATTAACGCACAATGTGACAGTGAACATATCCACTGAAATACAAATCAAAACTTGTGTGACAAAGTCATCGACCAGGAATCAGTGGACAGCTGAATATATGGACCTTTGATTTGAGATTATTTTGTCACACATGCTGTCAAGAATGAACATCCATGCTCAGTGACAGCCAAATCATTTGTGATATTCACACTGGCATTACAAACTAACCCATGGTGTTTAGAGTCCTCATCCCAGGCTGTCCCTGCAGCCCCTGGTTTGGCATGTTGGCCTGTGGTGACTGCTGTGGCATCTGGTTGCCCTGGTAAGTGAGGCCTAGTGCAGCATAGGCCCTCTCTATGGAGCTGGGGTCAATCTGGTTGGGAGGGTTCAGGTTTGGAGTGTTGGACTGTCCACCAGGAACCCCTGAACCTAAAGAGTTCACCAAACCCACTCCTGCGCTGTTAACAAGAGCTTTCAAGAGAACAAGAGAGGAGGAAGAGAGGATTGATGGGAGAAAAAGAGGGGAAGAGATAACAAAGGGTGAGCATCTGTGGATTTGAGCCTACTGTCACGCACTTTACTGTTAGATACAGGATTCTCAATCATTTCAATGTAGATATGATGTAATGATTCAATGATAAGCATGTATACTGTGGGAAACACTCACACTGCTGATTCCTCTTGTCGCCAGCATTTTTCAGTGGCAGGCATACAGGACAGTCGTGTCGTGTGCAATTCTTCCAATGAGAGATGATCTGTCTGGATGAGGCACAGTGTGCCACTGGGGGAGAAGAGAAAGAAATGGAGAGAGGTTTGAGAAGTGGGAAGAGAAGTGAAAAAATAGAGAAGAGGGACAGAGAGGGAGAACAAGTGAAATGAGAAATTGTGACAGAGTGAAGGAGGGAGATGAATAATGAGACAAGAGAAGGATGAGAGAAAAAGGAAAACAGCCAGAAGAGTCAAAAGGAAGGGAGAGAAGCCAGAGACCAAGAAAGGTATTGTATGAGTCATCCAGTACAGTAAAACTACATCCAGATGAGAAAAGGAGAAAGGAAAAATTACAGTAGAACAGCCAGCTAGGGAGAGAATACGTCATTCTGATACAACAAAAAAGTAGGAGGCAAACCAAGAGGGATATAAACAACATACAAGAACAAGCAAAAAAGAAAAGAAAAGCTGAACTGCTACAGATACACGACAACTTTAAACACTGCCTAGTGATTATGATATAAACCACACACCATAAAACCAGCATAATTCAGCAGACTCACCCTGGCAGGACTTGCCAGCCTGGCAATGAGTCATGTGGTTGAGCACGTTCTTCATGGTGCGGCAGTGGGGCAGGTTGCACTGCCGCACTTCTCCATTTGCCTGCTCCCTCCGCTGGCACTTGTGTGCGTGGAGCAAGAGGACCAGCTGCTGTTGAATCAGCTTCCGTTTCTCAGGGTCTGCGGTAGGGGGCGCTGTGCCGGGACCCGCCCCTACGGCACTGAGCCCAACCTGGACCCCTCCCACTGCTGCTGCTCCGCTGACAGATACACCACCAACTGCTCCGGGCTGCTGTTGTGGAGAGGCCTTGGGACAGAGAGGGGAGAGGGGGCATGGACGAGTTTTAGAAAAAAAGACTGCAATGATCAGGCGTTAAGGGACCATTTCCAATGACCAATTTGGTTTCAGTTCGGTTTCAACCCAACTGAAATCATTCTGATTAGAGATTCCAACGTTTACATGGACGCTAAATAAAGGGATCTGAAGATGTGTGTCCCCAAAGCATTTAACATGCACAAAGTGTTTTTTCCTAGACTTTGTAGTCTTACATCAGGAAAAGAGAATTCAACAAAGTTACATATATAGCAGATTTTCATAGATAGATACAGATGAGGTGTCGAAGGAACATGTAAAATGTTTTCATAAAGGCAGCAAAGGCCATGTCTATTGTCTAATACCTTAAAATAGTCGAGTTAAAAGTAGCTAAATGATTCAACAATCAAACACTCTAAAATGCTCTGTGAATAAAAGGAGCAGGAAGTCAATTTCAGAACGATGCCTCCAGCAATTCTCTAATTAAAAACAGGAAAACCACCCAAAGAATGAATGAGCCCGTTCTCTCTCTAAACAAAGCCTGTGTTTAATTACAGCCAAATAGCAATGAGCATTATAAATAATGCAAGCCTGTAATGCAACAGTGCAGTTGACACAGTGCTCTGGTGACGACTGATCACTTCTATAGGCTGAATATGATCAGCGCCTCATTGGTCAGTACTACCATAATGTCCAACTTTCCTTCGAATTACAGCTCGACTGATATTAGATTTTTGATACTGACACAGAGAGTTTACAGATCCCTTAGATTTGTCTTTTTCAAGGAATTGCGACTAAGATGCATGCTAAGCTGGACACTGTACAGATGAAAAAACAAACTATGTAATGGAGACACTGATTCTAATTGACCTCAAACCTAGTTTGGCATTATTTGAACAGGGAAGTTAATAACCTACAGTGACTCACTGCGATCTGACAGGGCAGCTCTGAGGCCTTTGGTTCATCTTACTTCAAAAAGGATTTATTTCACTGAGGTAGGTAAGATTATTGTAATGCCGATTTGAGCTACTTCAACACTAAAACCCCATGCAAAACAACCACGTTGGTGATTTTCCTCCTATACAACAGAGGATTCAGCTTGAGCTGCTTCCCCTTTGAGACGACTATGACTATGTCTGAAACATCTGTAAGCTTATTTGCAGATAATTAAGCTACCAGTTGCTAATTTCTCACTGTCAATTTCAGATCTGTCTGCAAAAGAGTCTTTTCCAAATGAAAGTGGTATAAAGTCACGTACCTGTACCACCCACACACTCCTTATTGGGGACAAGAAAATATGATGGAGTAGTCTAACCTGAAAAAAATGCTGTTCTTTTACCTGGTGACCCATAATCAATGACGGAACAAGGACGTGGGTGGGGGAAATTCTTATCCTACAACGCAAGTGTTTCAAGTCAGATGCACAAACTTGTCATAAATCATTTGTTTTAAATTGATAAATGTCATGAATAGGTTTGCATTCTTGAGACTTGACTGTTAGCATGACACCCCAAAGTTGATATATATGTGACCTGTTCCGCTGTTTGGGGACAAGTTTCATTAACAAAAATGTTGCCAAAGAACTTTAAAAAAAAAAAGTCTTATTGTCAGGATTTAGCAGACAACAAACGTAACAAATGTATTAGTGTCATTAGTGTCAAAGTGTTTTTATGCACTGTGTTTATGTCTTTTGAGCTTTGTGTTGGTGGAGAAACTAGTTTTGGTTCCTCTTGCATTCATATACATGAACAATCATTTGTTTATCACATACTAATTGCCTTGTTAAGTCACAAAGGCACATAGAAAAATAGGATTTCGTGTGTAGGAGTCCCTTTGCTCGTGTGAAATCTAGTCTCTCCTCAGCTGTCTCATCTATCACACCATCTGCAGCATCCAAGACTGGCGGCCATTTTTCTTTGCGTTTGACATCTTGAGTTCTACAGTAAAGATGATGTAACAACATTCAGTGCTAACTTTTCACACACAGAAGTTAGCACTTTTCCTTGCACTGACTGATGGCCCTGCACCAACTCCCCGGAGGTTACCAGTTATCAGCCTTCATTTGAGCTAGTTTGTACGACATGTCGTCAGATCACATCTGAAGGCAAAAGTGTTTAAAACTGTCGCAAGCGGCCACACTCAAAAGGGGTTTGAAAACCCTTCCGTCATACAGAGGGTGTGCTGCACTTGTTTGTACACATAAGAAGTAAAGGAAGTAGGCCAGTACACCTGGTCAATCATTGCGTGAAGTGGGCGGGATTGTCAACACATGGAAAGTTGCAGAAATCGTTGCTTTTGGGCTTTTGACAGTAAGAAAAATATCTGGAGTACCAGCAGACTTTAACCAGGAATTAGAATCTCATCCAAATGGGACTTTAGTTGCAACTGAAAATTACAATGACAGCGATGACTGGGACACAAAATGCTTTTGAGACACGGCTCTGACCATAATGTGCTGCACCAAACGTTAAACCGTGTTCTGGTTTCAGTGAAAAGGAATGATGTGTCAAAATATGGAATATGAGAAAGTGTGTGACACTAAAATGTGCATATTTAGTTCTACTTAGACCATATGAGAGGCTTCAGTTAAAAAGCAAAGGAAGCAAGAGAAACAAACATCCTACCATCCCAGGCATGCCTTGACCCGGCGGGGCCTTCTTGTCCATGTTGAACTGGGTGGCCATATTGCTGGGCAGACCCGCCTTATTCTGGAGCTGTGGGCCCAGCCCTGCTCCAGGCAGCCCCTGGCCAGCAGACTGACCATACGGACCACCATAGGGGCCCGCATTGGCCATCATATTCATCTGGTGAGGGGTGGCAAAGAGGGAAAGAGATAGGATGAGAGACAGGGAGGCAGAGGAGAGACGGTACGGGGACAAAAGTAGGAGGAGGAGGAGGAAATAAATGGTTTAGAAGATCAAATCAATTACTTTCCATGACCTGTGAAAGCATGATTGAAACAGCCAGTCAACTGACATGCAAACATTCAAGGAAGAAATATGGGAGATATTACAATGTCATCTTACATGAGTTTAAAAAGTTCATAGTATCCAACTACTTTGGACTGTTTTTAAAATTTCTCCGACAGTGCTGCTGAGAAAATGGTGCTAGGGGGACAAAATGGAATCACTTTCCAAATACTACTGGTTTATTATTCCTTTATAACGATGTTCCATTGTGACTGTTCAGTTACAATGTTACTTCCTCTTTCTCCTAACCTCACTTTCTCTCCACAATAAATTAATACCACAGACTCAATCTTAAATGCCACTGTTAGGCTTTGCAAACAAGGTTACCACCAACCATGCTCTCAGATGCAGCCTACAGTATTTCCAGCTACTTCAGTGTCTGGCCAAACCATTCTTTATTTCAACAGCAGCACAGAACGAATGTGAAGTGATTTGTTAATTGTTGCTATGTGACCAATAGAGTCTAATGAAACTGTTCATCCCTACGTCTGAGCCTTAAGTGGGAAAGAAAAAACTCAGCTTAAACAGCCCAATTTTCTTTGTGCACAACCAGGGCAATCTGCATTGAACATGGATAATAAAAATCCTGCGTTTGCTGGTGCACCACCACGGCAGTAAAGCAAAAAGAGGTATGCTACTAGTTACGCATACAATTTAACACAGTCGTTTGCAGTACTGCCTTTACACCTACAGAACAAAACCGTTATGTGGCATATTGACTAGCAAGGAGGTTAACCATCAATACCGCAGACCAATCAGTGATGCGGCTGCGAGTCCAACACATAACCACACTCATTCCTGCACCTGCTCTGGAGAACTCGTCTTCAGTAAGCTCACATGAGCAACTCCTACAGTCTACAGCGTCACTCGGGTCTGAAAAGATGTGTCTGCCTTTTGTGCTGTAAACCTGAATAATACTGTTTAACTGAATCAAACCCAAGAGCAAAACACTTTTAGGTTGAAATAACCACGAATCTTCCTGATTTAATTACTTTACTGAACTCAAGAGAAGTCAAATTTATAAATTCCACCCAGACCAATCAGACACAGTGCTTGCTGTAACAGGCACACCCCCAATAATATAATATATGAGATATAAGATGTGTGTTCCCACTACTCTCAAATGCCCATGGTCGAGCAATAACACATTGACAAAAAAGTTTCAATCACAATTTGAGTAAATCAAGAACAACGGTGATATAGTATATTGCACTTGCAACATACAGCAGAACTCACAAAATTTGAACAATGTCACAACATCTTGAATGTAAAAGAGTATGTCAGTGCTTAGGATCTTTTTATATTTGAAGAGAACTACATGCAGGTGTGGGATTCAGCAGAGCACCAAAACCACACTTTGGTCAGACCGGCCATCAATGTTATAAAATGGTTACTGAGATATCAATTTCTGGCTGACCAGAGTGTCTGTAATGGCTGGCCCTACTGGGTTGAGTGTGCTTACCTTGTTCAGTGCTCCAGGTTGCTGAGGTCTCATGCTTGCCTGACCCCCGGGTCCCATTTGCTGACCACCCTGCTGCTGCTGTAGGGTTTCTGCCAACAGATTACCATTGTTACCCATGCCTGCACTGCCAGGGTAACCCATTCTCGGCGAGCCATTCATCACCTGCCCCCCCATCAGGCCTTGCTGCTGCTGTCCAGTGTTGCCCTTCTGGGCACCCATCATGGCAGCTGCCCGATTGAGTGCTGCCACCCCTCCAACCATCCCAACCTGCTGCATTAATCCAGGTTGTTGCTGCTGGCCCTGGGAGGGCATGCCTTGAGGTCCACCAGGGGAGACACCCACCATCATCCCCATGGAAGCCCCGGGTGCTGTACTGTTGGAAGTAGGGCCCCCCTGCTGTGCTGGTGCTCCAGCGCGCAAGAGCTCAGACAGTTGTTTGTGTTTTGCAGCTGCATCCTGGCCTCCCAAACCAATCCCTCCTCCAAGCCCTACAAGACTGGTATGAAGTTGGCTGACATCCCCTCCGTTGGTCAGCCCCAGGTCAGAAGAATTGATGAGCTCATCTGGGAGGTCATGCTCCAGGTCAAAGAGTGAACCAAAATCTAGGCACGAGGGAAAAGAAACCAAAATCTTACCAACTACAAAAATAAAGATTCGGCTCACTCACAAAGTTGACAGCTCAGGAAATTCACTACATTTGCTCTACGTACAGAACCAATTTTCAAGAATAATTAAATTAAATTAACTTACATTTTTAAAGTGCGGTACAGCTCTGACATTAGTTTGAAAACTATCAACCATTAATCTGGAGCCCATTGCTAGACTGCCAGTGCAGCAATAGCCGCCTCTCACAACCTGGAATTCTCTCCTGGGCATCAGTTTGTGGTTTGATTGGGTGCCAAACATGGAGAGTGAACGCAGTAGGGTCAGGGTGAGAAGCCGCAGAGGGGTAAACACTACAGTACCTAGGTAGGTGTGTGCATTGGATCTACAGCTGTATGGTGCAAGAGCAGGAAATAGCAAGTCACATCCACTGCGACGGGAGGACAATTTAAAAGGGAAAGTTGTTCGCGATTTTAATATATTTCAGTATACTCTAAATAATTTTCCCAGAGAAGACCGTTAATCCAATTTGATGCAGATAAAGCAGTAATGTCTACTTTAACGGTCCATATCAAGTTGTTCTCTTCAGATGGCCCCACATTACATAAACTGCATGTTTGACTTTTTAAGATGGCTTCTGACAGGTCAACATCTCACTAAATTCTCCTGAAAATCGATCGTAGATTTGCTGTGCCAGTGTTTGACTTAATGCACGAGACAAGTTGCATCCCGTCCTGACTTTCCTCTTCAGTACCTGTTCTCACTGCATTATGAGCCCAGATACTGTAGGAAATTAAAACATGCAGAGCTTGAAATTAAAATTAATTTATTTTCTGACACAGTTGGAAACCTTGTTGTGTCGCCACCAATCTTTGCACAGTTGAGTTCACACTTTTATGTAGTTGTTTGTGTTGTTATGCTATAGATATTGATTGTATAATTCACGCTGGAAAACCGCGTCAACTAACTACCTAAATCATTATGGCTCCCTCTGTCTCGTTACAACAAGAGGAGGCGATGCCAAGAGTTTACAGCTTCTTGACGTATATGTGTAAATGAGTTAGTTTGCAATAATAGTTTAATTCACAATCAAGGGGAAATGCATTCAAGTGGTCTGTTTAGGATAAGTGTTGAATCGTTTTGAAAAGTAAACTGCAGCGCAGTGTCACCGTGCAGTCAGACAATGGAGGGTGAACAAGAATGGGCTTCGTCGGTGCTATAATTGAGAAACTAAAAGCCTCTGAACAAAAGACATGAAAGAAGACATTTCATAGACGGCGGCCGATGTTGCCCTTTCATTTAAACGCGGTAACCGAGTTAAAATGGACACGCAGCTAGTTACAGCTTCGTCTGGACAACGACGCTCTGCGTAACTTTAATGAAGTCTCAAACAATAGCTAGCTGGTATACGACAATAGTTCACTAAAAATACTGTATCGGCTAACAACACGTTACGTACAAGAAATTCATGACCCCAAATGTTTTTACTGCAACTACATAAAGGGTTAGTATCCACAAAACAAAGTTGCTCTGGTGACCAATAAGGTTAAGCTAGTTTATCATCACTTATTTTCTCTGCTAGCCAGCTACCGAGCTCAGCTGAGCCGGTTATCTACCTAGCTAGTTAGCTAACTCGCTCGGTTACCGTTACTTTCTCCTAAAGCTAGCTTGGAAACGGTCATTTGTCTCTGTGTTTACTGAGTATTTGTGAAGCCTGTTGTTTTATGTGTAAGAGCTCTCGTCTTTCCGTTTAATTAACTTTTAAAGTAACCAGACAAGTTGAAGCAAACTGGGGTGACTCGACTCTTCCATTGTTTGGAGATGGATCTTATAGTTACTAGCTAGTTAGCCTGTTGAGGCTAACACATCAAAACATCCCTGCTGGAAAGTTGCTCCTGCCGCCAGCACTACATCACGTTTTGCCTTTAGCGATCCAAATTCTCAGACTAGCTCTTTTTAAATCAAGCTACGCATATATTCATGTTTAAAAGCATTAGTTATGGGGCAACTCAGTGTCAGACCAACTAAGTTGCTGCAGTGCAACTCTACTGGGACTTCCATAACTGGCCAGCGATTAAAGACAAACAGTCGAAGCTAGTTCATGTTTTATATCCAACTAAGTAATGCATGCAATATTTACCATTTCCATCACTGGCAGACACCGAGAGAGCTGGAGAGGACAGCTTGGGCCTCTTGGCTAAAGGCGGGCCGGACTCCAGGACATTATCGGCCATATTTTTGACGAATTAAAAAACTGCTGTAGATCCACGGAGGGCAAATGTATTTCCCTTATTTGCGTCTCCTTATCCCTTTAAGAAAAGCTTCTGATCGTTCCCCCACCGCTCGGGGGACGGTAGGGGAGAAGACAGCAATGTTGAACTCTTTCCCTCACAGTTCTCCCTCTCGGTTTATTCCTCTCTGCAGATATCAGTCCCCCTCCCCTGTCGGAGATTTTGTTTCTTCACAGATTTGAACAGGAGGAGGTGGGAAGGTGGAGTCGGCAAAAAAGGCAAGCGTGCGGCCCTCTGACAACCTCATGTAGCCTCTTCTGCGACACAAAAATTGTCCCAAGATCCGTCCTCCGTGCTGCACTCAGTCCTGTCCGCCATAGTCGGCGGAGAAATCCTGTTTTTCAGGTCTGAAACGCTCCAGTGGAGAGTCTCGGTCAGGGCACGAAAATGCTAATTGTGATCCAAAAACACAAGCCAGGAGTGATCCTGTGTCAACTTCTGGAGGCCGTTCTCTCATGCAACAGTTATGAGATCCTCGGTTACATTTACCATTTCTTTCACCTGACCAGACATCTCACTGCTGCCAATGCCACCGATTCCTACACGCTTCCAGACCAAAAAGGCAGTCAGTCGGTCTGTGGAGACCACCAGCAGTGGTTTGAAAATACAATTAAAGCGTAAATGGTACTCTCAAGTGCAATACTGAGATTAAAAAAACAACTTGCATTGGCTTAACAGCAACTGAATAAACAGTTCTGTAGAAAGATGCAAACACTGGAGTCCCACACTTGTAAGTACTCAGATAAAAAGAACATATACTGCGGATGTATATTTTCATGCATGAGTTTTCTTTTGCATGCAGACTAAATTGTGCACTTAGTGTTTGACCATGCAAGGCACTGGATCAGAAAGAAATGTATCGTATTGCACATTTGGTTGATGCAAGCCTTTGCACGATTATGCCTATTGCAGTCAGCAGGGTTGGCAAAGGTTGAAAATAGAAAATCTTTTTTTTTTTTTTTTTTTTTAAATCACCCTCTTGTGCAATCGATTCTGATGCAGACTTTATTTCTTTGACAGAATAGTTCTTGAGGGCAATCACAGTTCGGATTGCCTATCAGCGGGCAGTCAGATTGATCCAATTAGTTTTATTTTGCAGAGGGCGATCTATGGGGTTACTTAGCTTGTGCTCCAGAAGAGGTTCCTCCTCCGGCTTTCGCTTGGTTTAAACACTTGCAATCTCAGATAATGACCAGAATGACAAATATTCCAAAAAATATACCTGTCACTCAGTGTTTATAGGATGTCTTGGCCGTGCAAGTGAAGAGAAAAAGATCTTAAGCACAAACCGGAGCACAGCTACGGCGACAGGCGAAAATGTGATAAAAAATTGACGGCGGATCGCTAAGAAATTATGGCTATTTCGGAAGCGGAAAGCTTCAGATCGGCACACTAATGTTAACACCCCCCTCAAAAATTTTGGGCTGACAAAATCCTCTCGTTTACTCTTTGTGATGGAGAATGCCCCCCTTCGTGTTGATCCTGGCAATTTTCCCCTTCTCTTTAAACCCGTCTTTCTTTCCACCTCTCCCTTCTGCCCGGCAGCAATTTATTTATATAATTGTCTATGCGGGCTCTTTCCTTCCTTCGCGACGGACACATAATGATTTTTCATGTTGATGTTTTCGCCTTTTTGCAGGTTTTTCCTCGTTATGATAATATATAGCCCTCTTCCGCCTCTCCTCTGTCTCCGCAAAACACCCCCTTCCTTGGATTTTTCGGAGTATTTCCTTCTCATGCACACATATATCACCGACTCGGTTTTCCCTCCACTGACGTCTTATCTTTTTGGCGATGCTTTCTCTCTCTCTTGACTACCACGGACAGGATTTCGCCACTCTTTCTTCCCGCGGCGGTTCTCGGAGCGGCTGCAGTCGGCTGCCGGAGTCGCTCCTTCTCTCGGTTATCTCCTCCTGTTTCTGTCTGTCCGCACAAACAAAATGGCGGCTTGTTGTTTCTACTCCTCTGATAGGGGGGGAGGGTTGGAGGTACAGCAACATTAGGCGTGAAGGGAGGGGAGGAGGGAGGGAGGGGAGGAGGGAGGGAGGGAGGAAGGGAAGAAGAGGGGAGGTTGTCTTCGTAGGTGTTCGGGATTGTCCGGAAAGCGGTTCCGTGCTCTGTCGTCAGTCGCCGATTTCAATCTGTAGGGGACAGTGGCGCTCCACTTTTCTCTTCCTCAACAAACTACAGCATAGTAGCAATCCGTGATGGAAAGTAACTGACATTTAATCAAGTACTGTACAAAAGTAAACATTTGTGGTACTTGTACTAGAGTACTTACATTTTATGCAGCTTATGTGGGAAATGTACTTTTTTACTCCACAAAATGTATGTGACAGATATATATAGTTACTGGTTACTTTGCAGATTATGATTTTTATTTAAAACATCTGATCAGTTATTGCAATATGATATGTTGTTATAATTTAAACTAGCCAGTATACTAACAGTATATAAAATAGTAAAAAATTTGTTCCACCTCGACCAACTAGGTGTTTACCTGTCGATGCATCAATATAAATTATCCATCACTGTGAAAGGAGCAATTCTACTTAGCACTTTTACATTTGATACTTTAAGAACATTTTGCTAATACTTCTATACTTTTATGTAAGTAACATTTTGAATGCAGGACTTTTATTTGCAATATAATATATTTGGTATTACTACTTACTCCTAAAGGGTCTGAATAGTTGTTCCACCACTGGTAGCACTTAACAGTGTAAAAATAATCCATTACAAGTTAAGTCCTGCATTAAAATGTTACTTGTGAAAAATTAATGTGCAAATATCATTGGATAGTTTCATCTATAACAATGCATCATATTTTATACACTCATACGTTTTGTTGTAAAATATGAATCTACAAAGTAACTGTAAAATAAATGTAGTGGTGTAAAAAGTACCATACTTAATTCTGAATTGTAGTGGAGTAGAAGTATGTCTCCATAGAACAAGTCTGTGTGAATAAGAAACTACTGTAGGAAATGCTCATCTGCCTCAGCATGTCATCTACCTTGCATGTCATATTCACTCAAATCTTTTGGTGCAACCCTCCCCTACATGTGTCTGCTGTGTCCTGCTCACAGACAGCATTTACACTCTGTTCCTCAAAAGGTGTGTCCACATCAATTCTTTGATTCCACGTCGAGTTGTTATGGTTACTGTATTGCAAACAGTTGCCTACCTACTCATCTAGCAGACACAGATGGGCATCCTGTTTGAGTTGTAGTAGCCTCTGGCCACCTTTTGAATACAAATCCACACTTAACTCAGCTTGAGTCCACTACCTTCCTGACAGAAAATGCAGTCTTTATTGCTAGATGCTTGACTTTCTTGACCAGTCACCTGTTTACTTATAGGCTGTCTGTCATTTTGTGCTGGGCAGGTAGCAGTATATGGAATTTGTCTGATCTTGTTTTGTGGAAATGGAAGCTGCAGACCTGCAAAATGGGGTGTTCCTTCTCAGTGGGTTCAGCACTACTAGCAGCCATTTCACACGACAGAATGATTTGATTCAATGTTAATATTAAAAAAGGTATAGCTGAACGCAGGTATAACTGGTAATGTAGTGTGAAGTATGCACTGTTTCTATGGACACCTGTAGTTTGTGCACTGGTTTATAATGGTGGTTGTCCGTAAGTATGCTTGAGATGTCCTTCTGAATGAGTTTTATGGACACCTGCCAGCCAATCAGAAACCAGTGTTATCAGTGGGCTGCTGTATTAGGGTAAATTACAGAGATTAGTCCAAAGCCACTGTAGCCCGCCCACCCAACTCCAGCTACTAGCCTACGTCCTTTATCGTGATTCAATTTCCCTTGTTTTGTCAGCAAAAAGGAAACAAAAGGCATGTATTTACATTAAAAAGCATGCAGGTTAAGGGGAGCAAGGAAAGAGAAACATAAGATAGTATGAAATTCAATAACACATTTGTTCTCCTGAAAGGGAAAAACAGTCAGATAAGATACATGGCAGTAGTTTGTTGTCGATGGTATGCATTAGGAGCTCCTATTTTTTTTTTTTTTTTTTTTTTTTAAACTTCGAGGTGTGACAATAGTGACCAAAGCCAGTCATGAAATGGGCTTTGGTAAAAACCGAATTGTGCTCAGAGAAATAACTGAAATATGAAGGGGGACAATTGACCCTTCACCTATAGGTGAGGGGGACGTTCCTACATCGTCAGCACCCGCATCTTTGCCTATGTGACCATGTAACCCTGAGGTGCAACATTTCTTTCCTTTTGCGTTACAATCCAGGTTTTTGCAGCCTAATTCAATGCAGCCACTATTATCATCATGATCATCATCATTTTTCACATCATGTCGTCCAATATAAGTAACCTGAGGTAAACCAACAGAATATATTAGTTATGAAAGAAGGAATAATGAGACCTTTTTAATTCATATAAAAACCATTTCTTTAAACAGATTTTCTCTCTACTGAAAAGGCAAAATTCTCACACACACACACACACACACACACACACACACACACAAACTCTTTTCAGTGAACACTTTTTAAGCCATTTCAGTACATTGGTGTAATCATTACCATCATTCCAGGTTTAACAGGAGCAGCGGTTTAAGACAGGATTCTCTTTGTTTATCACTTGAGTGCATAAACATTGTGGTCTGTTGATTTGAGATGCTCTTGTCCTTCCTGACCATCCTACAGCACAGTGACCAACATCTGGTGTTTTGATCTTTTGCACTGTAGCATGAGCTAGGAAAGAATGATGCATTTTTGCATGTAAGAGACAAATGAAGTGCGTTTATGTAGGCTTTAAATGGTTTTTGGAGTTGAGAACAAACAAACAGTTATATCCTGGTGTGCCATGATGGTGGCGACTCTGAAAAACATGGTGTGGAGCAAACAGGTGTTAATGAAACTGCTTACATTACTCTTGGATCTAACCACTGGGTCTTCAGCTGATTATATATACTGGACGTAAGAGGTAAACTGGTGTTGCTGGGTTTTTATTTATAGTTCAGCGTCAGATTTCACCCACTGATAGCACCATCACATCACTTTACGGATGTATTGTACAACGTCAGGATTGGTCTCCATCTGCCTTTACTGTAGATGAGCCCTTCATAATCATTAGGGTGGAAGCACACTTAATGTTTGCTTGTTTGGTTCTTATGCAGAAAATATTTCAAATATTAACCAGTGTAATGGGTGCAATATCCTGTTCAGTTACGTGTTGACAAGACTTTGCGCATTCCTGTTAGCAACTGCCAACTTTTCTGCTGAAGACTAAAAACATGAGACCACCTGCGCTGCTTTCTTTAAACATTCAGGTAGGCAGCAAAAGCATTCGCAAAATCTATGATCTTCCACACCAGATTTCTACATCTGAGGCCTTGCCGAGTCTAAAACCAGAGTCTTGCAGTGTGCTCCCACCTTTCATGTACCTGGGCCCTGAGCCTGATGATGTCATCACCGTGGAGATGGTTGAAAAGCACAGCACACCAGCCTGCCACCAATGCTGTGGTTCACTTGGTCACATGTCTGTCTCTCCCTGCCCTATCTTCGGGCACAGGCCTGCTCTACGTCAGTGATGGTCTTTGGTACATCAGAGGACAGAATCAGAGGGGCTCCCTTGTCGCGGATCACTACGTCATCCTCAATCCTGATGCCCAGGCCGCGGAAACGCTCTGGCACGTGGTCATTGTCCTCACAAATGTACAACCCTGTGGCAACAGAAGGAAAAAAGTGGAACATCTTTGAAAGCAGGAATTACACGAAACATAAAGGAGATAATAATAGATAATGTGTAATGGGGAGGCTGATCCCGTCCAGTAACCGGTAGGGATGGATGGTGCGAGTGTCAATGCTGCAGTTTGGATTGTTAAAACCCGCTTTCCTCCAGATTCTTGATGAACACAGCAACAAAGTAAGAGGACATTTAAAAGCCTAGTTTGTGTATACCTGGTTCTACAGTGATGGCCATTCCTGGCTGTAGAGGTTGTGAGCGGGACAGCTCAGGAGTGTCGTGGACGTCCATGCCCAGGTAATGGCCAACGTGGTGGGGACAGTACCGCCGTGCAGCCTGGGACGAGCATAAACAAAATTAAAGCATTAGGCAGTCGTAGAGAAGTTTGCCATTGCCTACCAGGAGTCACAGCCTGTTGATAAACATTATTAAACATTAAATTCAAACTGCCATTTCATCATATACTCAAAAGGGTTGATAACTATGAGCCCATTGTTAAAGGCCTCTCACTGGGGAACTCCATCATCAGTCAGTCAGCCAATCCAGAAGCCAATAAGGCAGAGGAAGAGGCCTCAGGCTTTCCAGGCCTTTCTTAGAGTTGAAAACTGTGCAAAGTTCATGATTCTTTGTCTTGATGAAGAATTAATATCTCAGTCTGCTATGCATCATGAACTAACAGACACTTGGCTGCCAAAAAACATCCTTTATTACCCCACTGTGTTTTTTGTTTTTCTTCCGTTCTTTTCCTCCTTTTTTAATTTTATTTATTTATTTTTAAGAGAAACCAGTTGAATAAATGTACGTTCAGCTTTGGTTTGGCTTGCTCGTTTTATGTCCCTGAAAAGAACCACTGCAGGAAACGGGTGCCTCTATCAAGCAGAGTTATACAAGCATATTGTGTTTCATGGAGGCTGTAATTAAGTCATTTCACCATTTACATTGGCCAAAGGAGCTTATGACTATTTCCTGACAGCAAACTACTGGTGAAGACATTAAATACCAAACCAAAAATGTTTCAGTTCAATGCCCCACTGACATAACGGTGATAATATGATCATGTCTCCCTCTGGTGTGGTTGATTGATATTCAACAGCAGGGCAAGACTTTAATTTACATTAACAATATTAAAATACTGTGTGTTTGCGTGTGTCTGTAAGCAGAAATGCAACATTTTTGTTAAATGTTAATAACAGAGTGAAATATGATCTAGGACTTCTTTATTTGTTCATCAGGCTTCTTAACTGAACGAGCAGTTGAATATTTGGATCTGGCAAACATAACTTTCTTGTACAGTAAAAGGACTTCTGTTTTCCAAAAGCTGCTTAAAGATTGACACAAAATTGACTCTCACATGGGATAAAGCACAGGAATGATCTACCAGCCGAAATCCACTCTACTTCTATTTCTCTGATTATTACCTTTAGCACATCAGCATCACTGGTACTGGCCTTTATGATGCCTAGCTGCTTGAGCTGTCGTCCCAGCAGAGCCAGCATGGTACTGTAGATGTGATCCAGACTGACGCCCGGGGAACACAGAGACAAACAGGAGCGCTGGACCTCCAGGACGGCCTCGTATAGCTCGGCCTGGGCAGGGCTGAATCTGGCAGGGAGGAGGTGGAACAGCGTGTTTGTCATGGGTAACAGTCATATTTAATTTTCATTCAATTTTTAAAAAAGGGCCCTAAAAGACCTGGAAGATTTCAGAACAAATCATGTGTGAAGTTAACAAAACGTCTTACTACACAGTGAAGAACTATATGCAGTGTAGTGTTGTTGTGTTGTGTGGTGTTTTGGCATCAACACTGTAAGGACATTGTAACTTCTGTGACCTGTGACGCAGAGTACATTTTGTATTGTAAGAGGGGACGGTGTAAGCAGCTCCATCTTCAGCCAGATATTCTTTATCGGTGCGATGTAGTGCTTAAGATAATTTTGTCAAACTTACTTTCCGTTCACTGGCCATGTTCGAGTGATATCACTGACATAACCAAAGTATTCACATCCACCATCAAGCAGCACCATTTCACCATCCTGATGGAGGAGAGAAAGGAGGGTACTCAATCATTACTTTATATACGTCACCACATTTTCAGAATGCTTAATGTGGATGTTCATGGCAGCTTATAAGACAGGGCTGATCCTTGAGCACATCCAACACCTTCCTTTACCTTGATAATCTGGTTGTTGTTTATGTAGTGCAGAGTATTGGCTCGATTCCCTCCAGCAACAACAGGGGGGTAGGCCAGGAAGTTGGCGCCATGGATCCGATTCTCAAAATCAAACTGGAATAAGATTTCATGTTAAAAAAAACAAACAAAAAAAACTTTCTGCTCGAAAAAGGACAGCGAGCTTAATGTTTGCGGTCATCTATACCGTCCAACAAAAGCAAAACGCTGTAACTACATATTTGGACAAAATTGAGTTCAAACCTGAATCTGACTTTAAGTTTTACTATATAAAAAATGATCAGGAATATACAAGAAAGAAGTCGTTATCAGGCTGTTGTTTTGTTTTAATAAGTATTTGTTGTTAATGGCAGCGTCTACTATTTATTACTACTCTGAATACATTGGATACAGGCTGATCTTTTGATGTAAAGACTGATGGCCACTGCTGGTATCTCGTGTTCATGTAAACGTTCTGCTTTTGAATGTGTCGTTTCTGTTGAAAATATTAATAGAATAATTTCAATCAATTTGTCAGTCATGTCCAGTTGTAATGAGCAATAGCTCAAAACTTCTGCATTGACTGAATAATCAATGGATGACACTTATGGTCGCAGTATTACATTCTAAACCTGATCAATTAAAGACATGAAGATTATAACAGGCCACACATGATAGAGAGGCAGTGCAGAGCCACACAGAAGTCATCAATTATTTTCAGTTACCTTAGCAAAGAGCACAGCTTCATCAATGTCCCCTTGAGACAGAGCCATCGTCCTCCTAAAAGCCTGAAAGACAAGGATTGGAGTTGGAGCGAGTACACTGTACATCTATCTTAAAAAGAACCCCTAAAAGTGTTGGACAAAGCGGTATAGAGACATACAATACAAGTAATTGAAAATGTCCTATTTGCAGGCATTTACCAGTAATTCTAATCTACTAAGACATTGACAGTATAAGTCATATAAACACCAACCTGTGCTGTGATGTGACCTGCTTCTTGCATGAGCGCCACCTCTGCTGGGCTCTTGAGGGCCCTGAGAGAGTGTATGAGGGGCCTGAGAGAGCGCGGCATCGGCCCTGCCTCCAGCACGGGACACACGTGAGCCTGGTGGAGGCGAGGGTGGGCGGGCTGAGAGCTATCGTACCACAGCAGAGTGCCTGCAAGAGGATCAAAGACAAAATGGTCACAGTGAAGTTGAGGTCCTAATTAGTTAGCGGTCAAATGTGAGCTCCTGTTTGGATTTCTACAGATGTTGAAGTGGTGTGCATGAGGCTGTAGTGAAAGCGATAAGCGGCATCTAAAGAGAGTTTGGAGGGTCAATGTTTTATTAAGCCTTTCAAAAAACCAAAAAGAGCAAAAGTACAAGGACAGTGTGTTTGTCTGCTCTAACGTAAGCTGCAAACATTAGCATGTCCTGATAACTAGCTTACTACCTACAGCTAATAACTAAGCGTTGTTTCCAAAGGCAAGGACATGTTATTAGTTAACAACATTATTTTGTGGGTTTATAGGTTATGTTAGAAAAATACCTTTTCAGGACTGGAAAATTCACTGTCCACAAGATGCTAGTATATCAGAGTTTAGTCTAACATTAGCAGTTCTGTCCTGTTCTTTATTTGGTTTGGGGGAGTTTACATTCCAGCAACTCAAGCCAAAATTGTGTATAATAACGTCACATTTGCAAAACGTGTCTGTTATTTCTCTTCCTCACATCTTTTTCTCGTGTAAATGTGAAAAATACTGTTTGAAAACACTAATCTAACCTCTGTGTTGTTTGTCCAAGTATGTTTTTCTGTAGCAAGACTCATGCTAGAACAGAAAGCTTGACAGGCGTAGCAACAGTAACTAAGAGGGGCGGGGCTTAATGAACAGTCAATTGTGGCTGTTCAACAAAACATCTTGTTCAATGACAAATGAGGTTAGCTCTGTGAAGAGATGCTCCTGCTGGACATGCATCCTCACACATTCCACCCACCTTTAAGGCTCTTGAGCACAACAGCCAGCTCTTCTGTGCTATGAACTCTCTCTATGCCGGTCAAAGCAGCCGCCCCATCCTTCCCTGACCGGGGCCCGTCCCACAGCTCTCGCCCCGGGTCTCTGCGGGGGACGAACAAGATGGCCTGGTCTGGTCGCCCTTTCCCATAAAGGACCAAAGCACTGTCAGGCTCTAGGATGCCACTGAGGTAGAGAAAATCCTGGGGAACATTTGGCTCCAGGTTAATTGGCAAAGCCTTGCCAAAAATTACAATCAGTATCCCAAATTGACAATAAATTACAAACATAAGACTGCAAAGTAAGAGCAGAGTCACACACAATGGTGTGCACCTTTATACCTGAAGTTTGCCTCTTCACATTCCCTTCCCTTGTGTGTAAATAAGGTGTTTAAACTTTTACAATTCAACAATATATGTTGTTTTCTGTTACGTAAAAAACCCCCACAAAAGCACAAGAAGATTAAACTGAAGATAAAGAAATGCAGTTTGAGACCAAACATGCACCTGGTTCTGGTGGAAGGGATAAGGGATGTCACTGGACATGTAGCGGGTCGGGTGGGACAAAACAACGGCCACATGGGTGCTGGAGGAGGCGGAGGGTCCCAGCCTGTCTGCCTGGGCCTCGATAAGTGAGGCCAGCCTGTGTCTGCGGAGCTCGTATTCTGTCTGGCTCAAGCCTGGTGTCACCTCACCTGAGGAGCAGAGATCAGATGGTGTTAAACAACAGCTCATCACCCACACATACACTGTGCACTACTATTTGTCTCCTTGTGGGTTAAATCGTCTTTGAGTATCTTGAAAAGGGCTCTATAAATGAAATGTATTATTATTATTATTTCTTTATGTGACATGTAGCGTAGAGTGCTGAATTAACTGAAATATGTAAATTGCAAGAACCTCGAGTTGGTTTGTGATCTACAATAGCTTCTTCTCCTAATGCTCTGTGCATGTGTGCTTGACTAGTTCCTGTGCCACTAGAGAGCATGAATCTTGACTCCCTAAAGAAATAACTATGTATTTAGCCTGTTGCTGTTTTGCAGATTTTCCCTAAAAAGTGTAAATGTACTGCATTCCATAGTAAACAGTACTCACCATGTTTGATGAGGTGTGGATGAGTGAAAGGGCTGGGCTGGCCCAGGTACCGAGGTGGAACAGTCTTAGGTTTCAGACCTCCTGGTTTCACAGAAATGTTTCTGAACGGGCACCAGACACATCCTGCAGACAGCAACACAACACAGATCTTGTACTGGGCACCTACGATGCTGCATGCAGCCACTTTAACCATTCATTCTGTTTCTTCTGCAGTCAAAGGGTGTTTACCAGAGCAGAGCTGGATGCTTTTAGCTTATCACAGATATATCAGTATAAGAGCACTGTATATGTCGGCTGATAAGTGACAAGAAATTGCAGTACAGAAATGCCAAAGATGACGAGTTTATTTCTCAATCACCAGGAAATACGGGCCATATGTGTTGTGGTCATGCATCTCTAAACTATTTCTGGACCTAAATATTTAAAGCATTTAAAGATAAAGCTCTAAGGCTGCCTGCCCTCCCTCTTTTATACGATGGATCAGGGAGGTCATGGTGTGTCTTCAAATTTAAATAAGTGAGGTTTCCTTTTAAATAGAGCACTTATAGATATAATAGAAAATGGTCTGTAAGCAGTATTTTACTGTTGTAGCTGGTCGAGGTGAAGCTAGTTCTAACTACATTATGTAAATCTTGATAGTTTAGTCCAGTGGTTCCCAAAATAGGGGTCGGGCCCCTCCAAAGAGTCACAATATAAATCTGAAGACTTGTGAGACGATTAATGCAAGAGGAAGTTTAAACAAAGTTTGGCTACACAAACTTATATTCATGTTTTGGACTTTTCTCTAATCTTAAATATTTGCAAAATATTGAATAATTTGACCTATTTGGGCGAAGTTTAGAGGGGAAATCACTCTTTGCTGAAACGTGACAGGCTCCCAAACTATACACTGCTTTATTGTAAAGGGTCACAAGCCAAACAGGTTAGGAACCAATGGTTTAATCTGTAACACTGTAGCACTGTATTTTACAAGCTATCATACGTACTCAAGCTGAAAACTAACTACTAATTGCCTAATAAATGTAAAGGAGTGTAGTAATATTACACAGTGTAGTGTAATATTTCCCTCTGAGATATAGTGGAGTAGAAATATAAAGTAGCATGACATGGAAATACTCAAGTACCTTCAAATTGTACTGAAGTACATTTCTTGGCGACAAACTGGGCTCACCTCGACTCAGCAGCTTGACAGCAGACCGCACCAAGGGGCTGGTTGAGGGCAACATTGCTGTTGCAACTGGAGGACACCGATCATTTACAGCATGTCGTCCGGCTGTAGACACAACGAGGCAGTCAGTGAAGTACAAAGTAACTTACACTGGATACTTACGGAGACACATAGCGGTATGTTGTTGCGACTTACCGACGTTAAAATGTTCTCATACAGAACTGTTTTGTTTGTCTTTGGTTGACAGTTGCCCTCGCTAGCTCGCTGCTCCCATGTTTGCTAACAAGTACAGCCCTGAGTTTTGCTTTCCAGGCACACATGCTTAATCGCGCCTCCCTCTTCTTCCTCCTCCTCCTCCTCTTCCTCTTCTTCTTCTTCTTCTTCTTCTTCTTCTTCTTCTTCTTCTTCTTCTTTAGTTTTGTTTTACTGGCGGCCTACAAACCAACGTTAAAGGTGCATGCCGCCACCCATTGTAGCGGAGTGTGTAACATCATGACAACAAAAACTAACAAACAAACAAAAAAATATTTATAAACAAGTTATATATCCCGCCTCCTTTGCTACGATTGGCAGACCCAAACCATCATCTTCATCTGCATTAGCTGCATTACCGCCACCTTTTGCTTCGGAGTGTGGACCAGAGATTATATCCTACCCATTAATCCTGTTTGTCTGATACAAAATAAAAGTAAATTCTACTGCCTGATCCACTTGACAGGTTCATAAATGTTTTTATATTAAGATCCTGAATTTCAGCCTTCCTGAGATCTTCTTGCATACGTTGCCTTTCTTGTTTATACTTTATACACAATCCATGATTACATGCACAACAGGCTTTCCAACCTGACAATGCTCACACAAACCAGTTGGGTGCTTTCCTGTTATGCGTGACCAAGTCTTATTCTGCTGAAAATGGCCTCTTCTTTTCTTGATTTACCCCTGGTTCTAAATGTGAGATTAACAGTTATTTAAATTGTACAGCAACCTTTCCCTTATTTCAATATTCCACCACTCTTCTACTGCTTTACTCCAAACTATTCCCTTGACTTCTAATATGCTTAATGTGATCTGTAAATCTATAACGTCTCTCTGTAGAGCTAACTGGTCCCTCATGTGCAGGAAGCCACATAAACAGAATTGACTTACCTTGTTGAATAAGTCTGTAATTATACAGACCCAAATCCCGACCCTGGTAGTGTTTCAAACTTTAAAGGATCATAGCAGTGTTTTTATTTACTCAACTATTGTACTTAATTACAAATGTGAGATATGTGTACTTTAAAGAGTTTTTCCTTTTCATGCTACTTAATAATTCTGCTCCACAACAATTCAGAAGGAAATATTGCACCTATTACACCACCACATTTATCTGATGACTTTAGTTAGTTAATTTAGTTGAATTTTACATATAAAACATATGATGATCTTATAAAATATAATGCACTGTTGTACATAGATTAAACTACCCAATAAAATACTTCAAATTAGCTCCACCTCCTCGACCACCTACGACAGTAAAAGCAAGCCTATCAAACGTTACTTACAAACGTTACAGTAAGTAATGCATTTGTTGGGGGCTATTTTCAGCTTTAATGAGTATTTCTAGTACCTGTTTCTGTAGGTTTGTTTCATAATAAACTACAGGAACCGTGTTATTGGTAATGAAGGAATGCGTCACCCAGTGCAACAGTGTGGCTCACTGATGTGTTTTTAATAGTTTTTGGACAACAATGGAGAATCTATGGCACAGATGAATAAGATACCAGGCTTTGGATAAACAGACAATACTTGTTAGTATCAATTAATTGTTGGTTTTGGTCTTTGCATGAGATTTATTGCCAATAAGGAAAGTATAGAATAGCACCAGACCTATCCTTTTAGATCAAGTGTTACAGGCCTTTGAGTGAGGCATAGTTACCCATTGAAACCGAAACATAACCATTTGATTAGTGGAAGCTGTCTGGTGAGTAACTGCCTGGCTGGACTACCGGAGAGCTGATGTGTATTCCCTGAATTATGCCCCTCAGGGAGCCCTGTATTTACACTTCACAGCAAGCTCCGTCAATGAATTGGTTATGTGAGGCTACAGGAAATACAATCACTGGCATTATTATAGACTTTTTCAAGGTTTAATTATATGTTTTTACTTGATGCATACATACATGACTACAAATCACAATGTGCTTACTTAAAATTGTATTATGCTATTCAGTAATTAAACTGCCATCCAATAGAGCAATAATAATATTATTGTTGTAACGTTGAACATGCTCTTAAAATGTTTACTTATTATTAAGGTATAAGATAAAACTTAACAGTCAACAATGTGTGTCTTTTAATCGTTTGCAATCAACCACTATAATAATGCAATGGCATACTCCCGCTTTTGTAATGTTTGATGTTGCGGATTTGTATGAAAGCTGCCTGACAGGCCGAACTCAGGGCATCCAATTCTGTTAGGGTCCTCTGTCTGTCTGTCCGGCAACTCGCCTGAATGAAAACACAGGAGCGACGCCACTACCAGTGAGGCAGTGTTGTGGCGATAAAAATCAACTGCAACCTTAGTCTGTAGTTTTCTTCTCGGGTGTCAACGGTGTGAATCTTGGATCAGGTGCGTTTCCCTTCGATTACTGTCACTGAAATGTATGGCTGCAGATACGAAGTGTATTTCATTAATCACGGCCCGTATTGCAGCTAGCTAACGGCGTTATCATGCGTCAACCAGTTATCGCGTCACTGACGGATTCACATTTCCAGAAACTTCTACCTTGCGACCATTGAAATAGTCGTTAATGCTAGTTGTGCATGGTTGCTTCATTGCTAGCTCCTCAATTGCTCGTATTGTTGTGTTTCTGTGAAGTGAACAAAGTGGGTTTGTTGCGCACGCTCATTCAATCCCTACACTTTAGCATACCTAGCTTAACAACGCTGGCATTAACGTTAGCAGCTAAGCACGTAAACAACGCCAGACTTGGCAAAGTTATTGATTGTTTTCTCTCTGGTTGTCCCTGTTCGCAGCGCGCTGTGTGCTGGACGTGACAGAGCAGTATGGACCCACGAAAAGTGACAGAGTTAAAGGGCTTCGTGCAGTTGTGCGAGTCCAGCCCCGAGATCCTGCACCTTCCAGAGCTGAGCTTCCTCCGGACCTGGCTGCAGAGGTCGGTGCACCTCGGAGCTGTTGCTGTACAAGTATCCGGGTTGTTATGTAAAAGATTCATAGAGGATTCATTCTTTCATTATGGCACTAAAGTACTTTGATAAAGTTTCAAACAGACTGCAGGTTACCACGTGCACAGTCCCGCCCACTCTCCAATAAAAACCACGGACCACAAGCTGGGTCTGGTTCTCTCTCTCTGTGTGTGTGTGTGTGTGTGTGTGTGTGTGTGTGTGTACAGAGAAATAATCTCATGTAACTTCAGTCAAGTCACTTCACCTAGCTTTTTTTTACAAAACCATACATTTCTGAATCATAATCCATGCAAACCCTTCATTCAATAGGGTTTTGCATGGATTTGGATTCAGAAATGTATGGTTTATATAAAAGGCTAGGTGCGGTTAAGTCTTCTTGCCACCAAGTGAAATACAGACTTAAATAGAGTAGAGCTCAAACGATAACTTAATTTTAATTAAATAGTCGACATAACATTAGTCTGAAAAATGGCTGAAATTCACTGGTCTTCGATTCTCTCATATTATCTGGTGAAAATCTTTAGGGACTGTTGATTTGACAGCAATTTGAAGACCTCACCGTGGGCTCTTGGACCTATTTGTCGTCATTATAACGATTAATTGAGAACATAATCTGTAAATTATGTGATAATAGCTATAATTGAGATTGGTAACCCTGTCACGGTATACATGTGTTTTATATTGTATTATCAATGTATGTATATATTGTGATATGTCCATTTTCTGGAAAAGTTAATTGAGAAAGTGTTCACAGATAAAATAACCACATTGAAATGTCTCTTTTGGCCTATCCAGCAAATACCTGAAAAATCAGGGTCCTTGTGTTGCTCGTTGAATAATTCTCCATCATTTTATATTGCAGCATGGGTGCAACAATCCCTCCCCCACCCAAGACAAAGGATTCATGCCAGGTGACGCACAACAGTTGTTATTATGCTACTTATTGTATACTTTTGATGAGTTGATATTTTTGTTTTTTCTGTATTTCATTATGGAATTAGTCATTGTATTATATTGTGATATTTGTTCAGAGACAAAACACTGTGAAACATGAGAAATAAGAACACGATTTGGAGAATAGTATTGGCAGTTGATGAGTTGCCTGTAAGTTTTCTCACTTGTCACATCATGTTGTAACCAAGTGCCCTCTGACTTGTAGGGTGGCTGTCCTTGTGGTCCTCCCCCTACATCAGCTTCACCTCCTGAGCCCGAGCCTCCTGCCCCGTCTGAGAGCGAGGAGAGTGAAATAGGTACTGTATGTCTACACAACCCTTAATAGTTTCTCTGGGCAGCTCTGGACTCAGGGGTCAAGGGTCTATAGGTGTGATTCCTGTGGCAAGACTAGATTCACCGTTACCAGTTTATCCATGTTTTTCTGCAGTCTGTGGTTCAGATGCACACATGTGGCAAACTTAATAGAGTCATGTAAACATTTTACATAAAATATATGTGCTGTCTCACTCTGGTTTAAAACATTTGTTAGATAAACTTCTCAGTGCAGATTAGCCAACTTTAAGGCAAAACTTTGCTAACTCAGTCTTTTTGTTAAACAGCATTAGCTGCAACACACTGGTTGAATTAATGGAATAGTTCAAGATTTGGGGAAATATGCTTATTCACTTCATGCGGAGAGTTAGATGAGAAGCTTAGCATAAACACTGGAAACAGCTAGCCCGGCTCTGGCTAAAGGTAACCACTAAAGCTCGCTGATTAACACTCTGTATGTTGTTTGTTTTAATCTGTTCAAAAACAGAAGTGTAAAAATTACAATTTGCCATTTTACGGGGTTTTATATGTTGGACTATTTCCTAGCCGGTACCAGTTACCATCAGATTTTTAACCGTTATTTTCAAGGTTAGGAATATGCTTGAATTCGAATATACTCCTTGAAAAATGCTTGATTTTCAACATAATCTGCTGTTTCATCATCTACACAATTACTCATGTAAACCAAACATCTTTTTTAATATTTAAAATTTGGCATTTATAGTAACTATTCAGATGTGATGATAAAGGCTTTAAGAGTTCGGAAATTTTTGGTTTAGGTGCTTTGAAAGTGCTTGAATTTTACTCTTTAAGCTGTACGAACCCTGTGTTTTATTTGATGAGAATTTCACCAAATTTGACTCTAAAAATGGCCCACTTTATTATTGTGAAGCGTACAGTAAATCCGGATTTCAAAGTAGTGGAGATTGTTTGCGTGTCCCAACATGAACTTACTGTAAACGTTTGGTTTTATCGGTTTGCTTTTTCAGAAATCGACAACGAGGGAGTGATCGAGCCAGACACTGATGAACCACAGGAGATGGGAGAGTTTGACACCCTTGAGGTAAAATGTTGAGCTTTCCTGTATTCTCTATGAATCGTGCACACATGTACTCAAATTCAAACCTTACTCTCTCACGTGGAAACCAAACAGGTTACTAAAGGAGATTCCAGGCCTGGAAAATAACAGAGCTTTTACCACTTTGGGCAGGATTAGTTTGAACATCTGTGTCCACACATTTCCTCAGGTCACAGAGCAGATGATGGACCAGGCCAATGAGAAGAAGATGGAGGCCATTAATGCTCTAGGAGAAGGTAGGTTGATTTTCTGCTCAGAAAGTGAGCAGTGCATGCAGACACAGTTTGTGTATTGATTAGGTAAATAGAAAGACACTCTAATAAAATTAGATGTATGATTTCTAATCCCCGTTTTAATTTTTTCCCTTAAAGGCGATCTGCAGAAAGCTCTGGATCTTTTCACTGAAGCCATCAAGCTGAACCCCTGCCTAGCCATCCTGTACGCCAAGAGGGCAAGGTGAGAGTCCTCGCTGTCTTTCATTCAGCTTATTCATGGCAGAGCATTAAAGTATCATTCAGCCGTGCCACTGTTCGATTCCTAGAAATAATAAATTACATTTAAGGTCTTGCTGTTTAGTTTTATAGCTACTCTTCTGTTACGAATGTGAGCGCAATCAGTTGTCCTCTTTGTGTTAGTGTCTACATCCAGATGCAGAAACCCAATGCAGCCATAAGAGACTGTGACAGAGCCATCAGCATCAACCCAGACTCTGCACAGCCTTACAAGTGGAGGGGAAAGGCTCACAGGTACATTTCTATTTGAGAAATCTTCCACAGGGCAATGCTTTTCAGTGTTTAAAGTTAACGCACACCTGATCACGAGGTAACTTTACACATGCGTGGCATAACCAAACCCTCAGTGTAAACACTCACGAGTATGACACACCTCATCTTGTTTGGCAACTGGCACTTAATATTTTATTTAATATTTCAGCAGCTGAGCGAACTGTGGTTACAGCAGGGATATTAACTTGTGTAATTATGTCATATTTATCTATCTACAAAACCAGTCAGAGTACGGCATCAAGAAATGACACAGAATTCACATTGTAAGCACCTTTTTTTAAGTTAAACCATGGCCCAAGCTTGTTTTTGTTTCTCTAACTTTTTTGAAACATGGGTGCAGCACAGACGGATGGCACGTCTGTGCTTTCACTTTTGTTTTTCTGTTTACTTTGCAGCTTCACGTTTCCCCAGGCTTTGATTGCACCATCGTACGTTGCTCAAAAATAATATCGCAGTCTGACACAGATTGCAACCAATATTTTATTAGACCGATCTCGTAGTGAGACGTTCAATGAACCTGCTTTTATCTCAAAGGGTATAACATGAAATATGTTCGAGGATGGGTAGTAATAAAGCCCTCAGTTGTCAGCCGAGTCATGCAGGTTTTTCTCTGTGCCATCCATGCTGCTTGTGCCATCTGGTTAGTGATCTGACATATTATATTTTGCTTGCTGCCGTGTGTGTGTGTGTGTGTGTGTGTGTGTGTGCGCACGCTGCTGCAGGCTGCTGGGCCACTGGGAGGAGGCAGCCAGGGACCTGGCAACGGCCTGTAAACTGGACTATGACGAGGCCGCCAGTGCGTTGCTGAAGGAGGTCCAGCCTAAGGTATAATGCCAGAGAATAGCCGGTTTAAATTAGTTTGTTGTAACTGTATTGCAGATTTGTTATTTCAATGTGTGCAAGCTCAGAATAGAGGAGTTGTTCTTTGTGATCTCTTTGAGCGTTCACGTGATCCTGATGCAGATAACCGGTTTGATCAGAGTGGGCCTCCAGAAGCCCCTAATGGCTGACGGGGAGTCAAAGACGATGCTCTCAGCTGTGAGTTTGCGGTACGGCATTTATTGTCATGTCTCCCTTTTGTTTTCAGGCGAATCGAATCATAGAGCACAGACGCAAATACGAGCGCAAAAGAGAAGAGAAAGAGATCAAGGAGAAACAAGAGCGGGTAAAGAAAGCAAGAGAGGAGCACGCACGGGCTCAGAGGGTGAGTTGCTGTGGGGATTTCCTATTTCACACATGGACAAATACAGTAAAGGGCCTTTTAAGTCAACTGAAGTTAGTTGAGCCAAACACTTCACTGCTGGTGTGTGTGATTTTCCCCTCTCGGTAGCTCAATGACACACAACTGACGTTTGCTAAGACAGTTTCACAATAAGAGTTTTCAGTAAGCCTCATAGAACAACAGAAGAAACCTCATGCGACTCCTGTGTGCGTCCGACACTGATTAACTCACCCCATTGTTTTGTCTCTCAACAGGATGAGGACGCACGACAGTTTGGAGGAGGAGGATTCTTCCCAGGTAGGAGAGTGGAAACAAGCTCCAAATATAGGAGAGGCAAAAAAAAAAAAGAATTGGTCACATCATTCATACTTTGATACTTTGCTGCATAGTATTGTATGCTGTAAGATCCACAGAAAACTTTTACTGTATATCCTTTGAGGCATCGTATCCTGGAGAATCACAGGTCGATCTTTATTTCCAGTCATTTGTTTGTAGCCTTTGTATTTACAGCTCCAGCCAGCACGATTCCAAAGTGTTTCTCTGTGCTGTTGGGATCCATCATTGATTTATCAGACAGATGTGATGGCACCTGTAACCAGTCTCGTTGCTGTTCTGCAGGTTCTGCTGGATTCCCAGGCGGAGCCCCTGCTGGCATGCCTGGTCTCGGTGAATTCCTGAAGGATCCTGAGCTGCTCAACGCCATGAAGGTGACTTAACTGCTCAACATTAATCCTCTGCACCTCCACTGCCTTGTCCCATGTCTTAGTTTATACAGATCTTAAAGGAATAATTCGACATTTTGGGAAATAACGCTTGTTTGCCGTCTTGCTGAGAGCGAGATGAGAAGATTGATACCGCTCTCATGGCTGTACGCTAAATATGAAGCTACAGCCAGCAGTTGGTTAGCTTAGCATAAAGACTGGAAGCAGGGGGAAACAGCTAGCCTGGTCTGTTTAAAGGTAACAAAATCCACCTACCAGCACCTCTAAAGCTCACTGATACAAAAACTAAAATCAAATACAGCATTAAACACTAAGAAGGCCCTGTGAAAACTCAGCTTGTTGTTGTGTGGGTCTTCATTGGGGGGGGGGTGTTAATTCAACATACCAGAACATGTGTATTGGAGCCTTTGGCAGTGCCACATAGACATGGGCTTAGATACGTTATCCTGTTGTTCACTCAAAGAGATTAAAAAGCTAAAGGGGGGAGATCCTGCCTGCACAGAACCAGTGTACTCTCACAGCCAACGCACCATTAGAGGCAAACTCGGTAAGCGCCACCTGTTTTCTACCCAGAAGACGACACTGTTTTTTCCCCAAACTGAGATTCAGTGGTGCTTGGAATTTTTTACATTACTGACACTCAACCCGACTAACTGGGACGTCACTCCTGTCTTCCGTGTCCTCTAAGTCAGAAAGTTTTTGGAATAGTTGTGTACTTCCCCACAATCACACTTCTGATTCGTGTTGATGCTGCCTGTGTAGGCGAGTTTAAGGACAAATGTAGACCTGTAGGTTTTATATACAGATTTTTTTCGTAGAATGCTTTAATTTGCATTTTCCCTATCATTAAGGTTTTTACTAATGGTTATTCCCAAATATTTAACAGGGATATTATTTATTAAACTAGACTTTTTACTTTTCATTGTGTCTTTAAAGTTGATTTGGAAATGCACTGTGTGAATAAAAGTGACCCTGTTTGCATTTTATATGAAACTCCAGGACCCCGAGGTGATGGCTGCCTTCCAGGATGTGGCACAGAACCCGGCCAACATCGCCAAGTACCAGAACAACCCCAAAATCATGGCCCTCGTCACCAAGCTGAGTGCCAAATTTGGAGCCTCACCGCAGCCGTAGATGGGAAAGGACCGAAGCTGAGAGGAGAGGGGCGAGCGGATACGTGGTGAAACAATCTGGAGAGCCACAACGCCTCTCAACAATTATTCCACTGTGTGCAGATCAAACAGGGGAGCGCGTGTTAATTGGTGTGATGTAGAGAAAGTGGGGCAACTTTTTAAATGTTCTTAATCAGCCTGTTAGCACTTAGCAACGTCTCAACAAAGCAACCCGATGGTTAGGAGTCAGGTCTGTCAACCTCTTCTGACTCGTCTCAGCCGGGACTTCTCTTAACCACAGGCTGACATTTCTTAACCTGTATCTGGAAAAGCTAAACTGGGAGCTCCTGCATTCAGACGCTAGCTCACAAACATTTTTACAGCCATTTAACATGCGGTAATGGTTTAGCGACCGGTCTTTTCTTTCTCTGAACAGAGCCGAACTCTCAGATCAGATCAGATCTGTTATTATAAAATGTTACTGATTTCTTGATGTCTGACCCTGTTGGAAAAATAATGATTGACAATAATAAAACCTCTGTTGCTGCAAAACAGGTTTCATATTTCTTTCTCGTTCAGTTGGTCTTTGTTCGCTTTACATTGCATCTTGTACAACCGGACTTAACGATTGTACAGAGTGACAACATGCACAAACACTGAGAAGAAGTGATTCAACAAGTTAATTTTTTGGTACATTAACATCCTGGAGGACCTTCTCCCAACCCCCTTCTGTCTTCTGACATGAATTTAGGTTTTTACTGTTGAGTTTTACATTGAAAGCAGCAGCTTGTATGTGGATTTGTAGTCAAATCCATTGTAAATTGGTGTTTTACTGAATTTCAACCAATCACATTATAGACTAAATAAAATAACTGATCAATAATAGGGCTGCAAGTAACAATTATTGTCATTATCGATACATCTGACGCTGCCCCCCACCTCAATCATTTGTTAAATAAAATGTGTACAAATACATATGTAAAGCCTGAGGTGCGTCATCAAATTACTTCCTTTGTCCGACCAAAACTCCAAACCCTCGAGATATTCGGTTAACTATCACAGAGACAAAGAGAGGAAGTAAATCCTCAAAAATTAGAAGCTGGAACAGCAATTATTTGAATTTTTGCTTGAAAAATGACTGACGATGAATCATATTTAATTAATCAACCCGCTGGTTTTAATTGTCTCATAGTGGATAACGACACAGTTTTTTAAACAGAAACTCTGAACGTACGTGCTGTAGTATAACTCAGGCCCAGCAGGAGAGTGGGTCAGCAGGCCTCGTAATCCGTCCAGGGCATCTGTCTTTCAGCCAGAGGATTACTGCTCTGTAACGCTCTCCTGGAGCCCTGAATCACTGCGCCAAAGCTGATCGGGCCGAGCAAATTCCCCTCACTGAGGACAGCTTTTTGTCCACCAGAATGTAGTTTAACTGTTACCGGAGTGGTGAATGTTGAACCATGTTATTTCCAACAGATGGAAGTCAGCACTTCTCATGTTCATTCAACGGTTTTCATTTAATACAGTACGTGGTATTCCTGCCCCTGCTATCTGAACAAGCAAAACAAGTTGTTTTGTGACAACATTAATGTTTATTTGTGTACTTACAACATACCAAAAAACAAAGACATGGGCGTAAAATAACTAGGATTACAAGCAGGAGGGAACAGAGAAGCAGTAAGGGTGACTCTTATAGTAGCCAAGAAAAAGGTCAACAATAATACAGCTAGTGTCCGTATCTGTAAAAAAAAGCAGAGAGAGGACGTACCGTCAATACAGCGGTCCATTTCAAGAAATATTCACACCGTCTACGGCAACGAACGAGCAACCGTGGTTAGATTCATTCCTACAATAATCCACAGACGTTTCCCAAAAAGCCGCACATCTGATACTCACTTCTGAAACTCCCACTCCCTGTTGTCCAGAGGGCACACCTGTCTGGTTTTCAGCCAGCGAGAAATACAGTGGAAATGGAAGGCATGCTGGGGATGAGACCAACAAACAGGGTAGACATGAATATATGCACCATACAGCTGAGCACAAACAGTTCAATGTAACTTAACATTCTTTACAATAACCAATTTCCCCAATAAATAATGCAAGATAACAGCATTACAACAAGGGTTTGTTTACATCAGTAACGACTGCAATCCAGCCCATATTTAGTGTCCTTGCTGTGAGCAGAAATCACACTCCTTCTCTTGCATACAACTTATTATTCTTCTTCCAGGGCTTTTGTTGCTCATCTGTAACTCAAAGACTGCTTATATGTGTGTCACTTTAGGCAGATTTGCATAAATTAGCACCTTCAATGGTGCATAATTCTTTGCAGAAAGGTGCTATGACTTTTCTTATTGGTACCGTGTTCACACATGTTCAGACAGAAAGCGAAGCAAATTTTTGTTTTGCATCATTCGTTGGATCGTACGTGTATATTTGTCCCTAACAGCCAATGTACAGATGTTACCTGTAAGCTAGTACAGCTAAGTCATTTTCAGATACAAATGACACCTTTCCTTAGAGAGATGAAAAATGAATGAAATAATAAATACAAAAAACCCAACTAAACATAACTAAAAGTGACCATGTTAGCTTGGACACCCCGCAGATTTTGCACTTGAGGGAAAATATTTTTGATGACACTGCCATAATTGACCTGATCAATAATAAATGTTGGAGGCGGTTATGAACACTCACATTGCAGACACCCCAGGCTACAGTGCATTCCTCAGAGGTTGCAGAAGCTTGGTTGGCCTGGCACTCTATACCTGATGATGGAGGGGAGAAATGTGTCAGCAGTGCAATTTCACAAAACAGGCTGATGAAGACATGTCTGGTGAACATCATTTAGAGCCCAACAACATCTCTGATGATGTGCACTTTCACAGCTGCTGCCCCTGACCGAGTCGATTATTATTCACAGGCACAATAGGAGAACTCACAGAGATCCATGATGTGGTTCCGACAGATAGCGCAGTTATCCACCACAATGTCCCAGGCCCACAGTGCCACAGCATTCCACTGGTGGGAAAATCATAAACAACCTTATCATCTGACCAACACATTTACTGCAGGTTGTCTTGTTGACACTGATGTAGAGATTTACTTAAATCAGAGCTTCACAGTTTTAGATTCAAAACATTTTAACACACACTTGTCTTTTTTGAGCAGCACAGCATACAATAACAGTAATTAACAGTAAATGACCAGCAGTGCACAAGCTGTTGTGACCTGATGGACAGCTGCTCTATAGGTTAATACCAAAAATATACCAAAATAATATAGAGATTTTAACTTTTTTTTTTTTTTTTTTAAAAAGGTGGTTGTTAAAGGTTTAGAAAACCAAAATCATGAAGTGGGAGATGTTAAATGATTTGACACAAAGCAGAAGCTGGCTTCCTATTGGCTTATTATTGTATTAATTTTCAGCCAGATGTCATTTCAATTTGTAAACGGAAAAGCAAAGCATCACCCCCCTTCTCCTTTGCCACGTCCTCTTCTTAAAAAAACACTAAAAAAATCTGAATCTTAAATATGAGGCATAATAAACTATATAATAAAAAAAACACCATAAGTAGTATGGACAGAATAACAAAGCCGGTAAAGGCATTCACTGTCGATTTCCCTTGGCTAAAGGAGTTTGAATTCAGATATTCTGAAATGATGTTACTTGTAATGTTACTATAGCGTTTACAACGAGAAAATAAAAATGCATCACAGTTTCATCATACCCAGCATCTAAGACTCGGCCATCCCAACTGTTTACAGTGCTGTCACTGTAATATTATTCCAACTGATACTGTGTTATATTGATTGCAGAGCTAACTGACGGTCGTATACTTTAATGCGGGCTTCTCAACACGTTTAACCAGTTGGCACCGTTAGCGGTTACTTCATTAGAAATAAAGCATTATCTTAGGTTGACCATATAGTCTAATGCTGCATTTGGAATGGATCAGAAACGTCTTGTAACTTCAGGTTTTGACTATCTGTGGGAGCTATCAATGCCGGGAAATGCGGCTTAGCTAAGCTAACTTAGCTCGCAGAGTTAAGAGCTTTGTTGTTCAGACGTTAGTTAACTTGAGGTTTAACGTTAACATTAGAATGACTTTTCTGTTTTGTTGATAACAACGTGCTGGGGGTTGGTGATCTGCATCACATCACTATAGGTTCTTGTTATTAAAAATTTAGCTAGCTAGTCCCCAAAAGAGAAGTGCACATTCATGCCTTGTTTGCGGCAGGCTAACCGCTAACTAGCTACTGTCCTAACGCTAGACTACAGTAAGTTAGCGCCAGAATGCTAACGGCAGGTAGCTCGTTAGTGACACTAAGCTGTGTTAGCGAACATTTGGGGCTGCTGACAAATTATACAAGTTCTTTACAGCACGACAATAAGTTACCGTACCTTCTTTACTTCAAATCGCTTCTTGCTCGCTCCACTGTTTGTGCCGCTCGGTGTATCTACATCCATAGCTGCTGCCATCTTGAAAGGAGAAGTTTGGCGTGACGATCAGTTTACCCGGAAGAAACACAGCAATTTCCGGCGGCGTATTAGTGTGTTAATCCGGGATTTCAGTCGTTTGTGTTATGTTATGTGAGTTCTGAAGAGGAGTTGATTGTGTTGTGCTGCTTAAAAGAATTTGCATTTGTTATTAATATGAGGTGTGGAGTGAATCAAAGAAACTAAATTTAGGTTCCACCGAGATTTGAACTCGGATCGCTGGATTCAGAGTCCAGAGTGCTAACCATTACACCATGGAACCGTTGCATACGCCGAATGAACATTAGCATTGTAAAGTTTATCCACGTACTCTATAAACTGAATATAGGTTTTATAAAGCATCTAAATCAACAACCCTATAAATGTAACATGTATATCTTTTATAGGATTGGGAAGGGAATTGGCAGAATGCTCAGGTTACTTCCTTCTTTATTTTTATTTCCCCTTTTTTGCTTTTTGCTTTATTGTGTTTATTACACTCATATAGCAAAGAGTGCATGTAAATTCACAGAGTTGTAATCTTAAGTACTTTATTTTAAAAAAAAAAGCATCTTCACACTCTGCTGTCAGACTGCAATAACAAAGCAATTAATATGATGCCAGGGCTAACTGCAAAGAACTAGAAACTGAGTTAATTTAATGAGTTATATTCACTTATTACAGTGTCTTCTTGTTCTTTGTCACTTTTGGTGGCATAGGTTTCCTCTGAGGCCTATTCTTGGTTGGTTTGGGTAGTTTAGCTTTGGGCTTGGCAGGCCTAGCTTTGACTCCAGGGGCCTTCGAGACACTGGGTTTGGGTTTCTTCACTGTTGGAGGTCTGGGGGCCACAACAACCTTCTCGTCTGGAGGAGAGACGCTTTCTGGGCAGGACATGAAGATGTGGACGTCCCTGACCTTCTGACCTCTGATCTCAGGAGGGTGACCACAGGTGGCGATCACCTCCAAACTTACATTCTCCATCCACCTGAGAGACAGAGACAAAGAGACTAGGTGAATTGATTGCTATGCTTCCTTGATCCACCGAAGCAACTGGCTAAGCAGTAGCAGTGTATGGGGATTGAATGTGTTCAGCAGAAGTGATGCAAGTACACAATTAAATAAAAAAGCTCACCTATACTTAAATTAATTTGCTAGTAACAGCTCAAGTTATTACTTGAAATAAACTTTCTCCGCCAAATGATCAAATGATTTGCAAAACCCCTTATTCCAGGGAAACTGTGCACTGACTTGCGTAGCGGCAGCAGAGGGCAGTCACACAGCAGGGGGTTGTCCTGCAGGTCGACCACCTCCAGGCCGGTGAGTGGACTCAGGTCAGGAAGCTCCTCCAGCTGGTTTCCTCTCACAGTCAGAGCCCTCAGCCCTGGGCCCAGCCCCGCCAGAGCGTCCCTGGACATCTGGATGGTGATACAATTCCTTTGTTAGAATCAAATGCTGTACTGCTACCATGTAGAGATGAGTAACATTGATCTTGTGTTCTAGGTAGAGACAGGCTCAAAGTATTCAATGGGAGAACCAAAGTGTTACATCAGACATGGTTACATCAAAGCAGCAACCAGTTTGAAAGTACCATAACAAGGACTTTCCCTGGTGGCCTTGGCTATGTTTTAAGCCATGCTGCTTAATATCTGTCGGTCGGTCCACCACTTTAGTCCAAACTGTTTAATGGATTACCATGACATTTTGTACAGACATTCATGTTCCCCCGAAAGAAGAAGCCTACTGACTTTGGTGATCCCCTGACTTTTCCTGTAGCACCACAATAAGGTTCACATTTTTGTTTTTTGGTGACATGTCCTCACAGCTATTGAATTGATTGCCATGAAATTTGGTTCAGATATCCATGGTGCCCTCAGGATGAATTGTAATCACTTTGGTGATCCCTTCGTTTTTTCCTAGCACCATCATCAGGTCCAATACTTTGGTTTATGATCAAATACCTGCAATACTAAAGGCATTCCCATCAGCCTCAGCTGTACTTTGTCTTTAGTGCTAATTAGCACATGTTAGCATGCTAACATGCTAAACTAAGATGGTGAACAAGCTTAACATTATACCTGCAAAACATCAGCATGTTAGCATTGTCATTGTGAGCATATTGTCATGCTAGAATTTTAGTTTCATAGAGTAGCTGTAGACTCTTGTTTACACAAGATGTTTGGATCTCAATAACTAAATTGACTTTAAAATATGTCTTAGTGGTGATTTTTGGATGGTTATTATTACATTAAACACTTATTAAGGCTTAAAGACTGTTATGTTTCGGGGAACGTGTGTATTAGTCTCAGACTTTTAGTCTCACTTCCTTCCCTTCCTTTAATCTTCATTGGGATTTTCAAACAAACAAAATGGCAATAAGCATACACTCAAAATCCATGCCTCAAAGAGTCCTTTCAGCAAATTGTTGATGAAATTAGTCACAACCTCCACATTTTTCTACAGGTAATAATAACATGATAAATTTAAAAAAACAAGGAAGAAAGTTTATTTAGAAATGGAGGGGTGGTGGGAGGAAGAACACAGGAAAAAACATAATGATGCACAGGACACTTATATATACGGATATGGGAAATACTGTCCTGTTAGCTTAAAAAAAGGTCTCTCGTACCCTCTCCATGCCCATCTGATCCATGTAAAGTCTTTTCAGACTTTGGGATATGGGCTGGAATGCGTTTGGTCCCACCCAGCGAATTGAATTCTGAGACAGGCTGAGCTCCTCTAGGCTAGGGGCCTTGGACAGAGCGTGGGTCGGCATCTCCGTCAGCCGATTTGAATCCAGGTGAAGTGTACCTAGGAAAGCAGAGTCCAGAGCACCCTTGGCAATAGAAGTTATGGTGTTATTGGTCAAGTAAAGTTCCCTAAGTTTAGGGGTTACTGAGGACAGCAAACCGGTGGGCTCTAGTTTGGAGATGGCATTTCGCTCCAGGTGTAACACAAACAGACTTGGTAAGAGTGCCAGAGCTACAGGAGAGACACAAAGAGAGAAAATAAATGTGATATAGTTTCCTGTGTTTTTTACATACATACATGTAAATTCTTGACTTGACTTGACTTGACTAACCACTGACCTGATCCAGGGAACTGTGCCAGCCGGTTCCCCTCCAGGTGAAGGTAGGTGAGCTCAGGGGCTCCAGCAAAGGCTCTGGGGTCCAAGGATGTGAGGTCATTGTCAGAAAGATACAAATAAAACAGGTTTTTCATTCCCTGAAAGGCACTGCCTTCGATTTCGTGGATTTTGCAGAACTCCAGGTGAAGAGAAACAACTTGGCTGCTGCCCGGGAAGCTGTTGGCAGGAAGGTAGTGGAAGTGGTTGCTGCGGAGGTCAAGCAGCTGCGTCTTGGTGGGGAAGCCTCGTGGGACTTTGGTGTGAGCCCGACTCTCACATGTGGCATGCTGGGCTTCAATCTGGGGAGGGTCAAATCAGAACGGAATATTATAAACAATATTTATTTATGAACAGTTGCGGACACAGTAGTCAGGTGTTTTACTCAAAACTAAACCACATTTTTTGGCCACTTGCAGCAGAAACAAGCTGCGAACACAACTTTGACATGTTACCACGCTTTACTCTGAGATGATGAACTTGTTAGCAAACAGTTGCCTATTAGCATTCAACATTAGCATTCATTTGAAGTCTTGTTCCTGGCCACCTGATGAATGTAAGTCAAATATTCACCCTCGTTTTAGCTGTTTTTGGTCTCCACTATCTGCTGAGGATTACTCCACTATATTCACCAGCTAGTTGCTAAATGTGTCTGACTGCAGTTTGGTGCTGGGCACGCAGCGTACATTGGGTTTTTAGAGCTCTTTTCCCTGCTGAAATCAGATGCCTGCTGCCACAGAAAACGATGCTATGAGAGCGGTGAGAGTTGCGGACCGGAAAACCAAAACAATGAGCTAAAAGATGCTAAAAAGGTCAGAAAGAACGGCAGAGTTGGGTGATAATTATCTGTAAAAGTAGCAATGCCACAATGTAAAAATACTCATTCTGCAATCAAAATATGACTTAAGTAAAAGTATTATCAGAAAATGTCCAATACTACATACTCAGACTTACAGTAAGTACTCATTATACAGAATTGTCCCTTCCAAAGATTTATAAAATACAATATTGACATTATTATTAATGCATTAACACATAGGCAGCATTTCATTCATTTGCTATAGTTGTTCAAGGTGGATATAATTTAAACTGTTTTATACTGTTGGGTAGTTTAATCAATTTTTAATGTACAACCTATAACCTATAACTATATAACTAACTAGTGGAGTTTAAATTACAATATTTCCCTGTGAAATGTAGTGGAGAAGAGGTATAAAGTAGCATAAAAGTGTACTTAAGTACTTGAGTAAATGCACTGAGTTACTTTCCACCTTGCTGATAAATAAAGTAACTAATCTACAGATATATGTTTTAACAGCTATTATCAAAACACTGTAGCTATGGTCCTTTTCTCTACATACCTTTGGTATCCTATAATGTTGACAGTCCAGTCATTCTAGTTACTTAATCTAAAAATCTGACTTATAGCACACACTGTACGTGCAGAGCTTTCTTTCTGCTGCCATTTTTCTAGAAAGCAGCTGATGTTGGAGGTGGACAAAATCTGCCCCACGAAAGAGAAACACTGCTTCTGTCCAGTGCTGTCTCCAGAGAAAACACTCACATCACAGTCACAGTTAACTGGACATTTGACTTTCTGCTTGGGCTTGGCTGTGGGTGGGGTGCTTCCTGTGCTCTCATCCTCCTTCTCAAACTCGTCCTTCCATGCCTCGCCCCTGCTGTGGCAGCGCAGATCCAGAGGAGCCACAGCCTGCAACGGCTCCTCTGACAGGTGAGGAGGTCCCGCACAGGCTCCCAGCAGCCTCACACCTCTGACACTCGCCCATTGCCGCAGGGGCCGCATGTAGCAGTTACAGTAGACTGGGTTGCCTTTAAGAAAAATGAATGATGATCAGGACGTATTAAAGATGACACGCGGTATGCTATTAGCCTCCAGGCTTTCATGTTAGGATGTAATGAAAACCTTTGACCTCTCAGCCCTGCATGTCTAAATATGTGTCGATGAAAAATGTCAGAACACAGTTGTACCTGTCAGGTTGAGGCTGCCCAGTTGCTTGGGGCCTGAGAGGGGCTCCAGGTAGCGAAGGTGATTGTGGCTGAGGTCCAAGTGGGTGAGGAGGGGGGCACGGGACAAAGCCTGATCTGACAGGTCCTGAAGGGACATGTGGTCGAGGTAGAGGTGTGTAAGCTTCACCATGGAGACGGATTCTTCCCCGAGGTAGGTCATGGGGTTGTGGCTCATGTCCAGCCGCGTGACCTCCTGCAGTCTTTACAGGGAGAAGAGGGTAAAGTGAAAAGTTGAATCACACGTACGACCTTAGACAACTTTACTGCTGTTGGATATTTCATTATGTATCATTTATTCCTTCTCGTCTCTCAAAGGGAGCTCCTTCAAGAGTTTTCAAGTTTGTACCTCTGTTACTGTATTTCTTTACCATACACAGTATATGTGTACTAATAACCAAAACTTAAAATTTTAAAGAAAACAAACTATCTACTAAATATAAGAGACTAAGATTGTTTTTTGTATAGACAACATTAAGGCTGGATTACCAAGCAGGCAAAGCAAGCAACTGGAGCTTCGGACCCTCACAGTGGCAATTCATTTGTGGTAATTGAATTAATTGCAGATGTGTTTGTTGATAATGTATGCATCACTAAATCTCATTAACTGAAACGATAGGAGCCTTAAAGGATAAAGCTGGCAATCCTTTGCTATCTTACAGCATACAGTCCAGCGGTCAAATTCCCTTTGCTTTGTCTGAACACACCTTAACAGTGCTTTAGTCCGTCTCTCAGTACTTTCTGACTTCCCTACCCCGTCTGTGGCTCTTAGCAACCAAGAACGTTGGTTCCTACTGAAGATGTAAATCTTGAATATATACTTTAATGAAAAAAAAAAGGCTAAATAATTTCCTGAAACTGCTGGGCATTGTATTTTTTATCAAACGTTACTCACACAAGGGTAAATGTGCATTTGTTGGGAACTATTTTTTTGCCGCAGAGTAATACACATCTGGTGCGCTAGTGAGTATTTCTGTCAGCAGGATGGTCTATGTGGTATCAACTCAAAATAAACTCCAGCGTGTGTTCATGGTAATGTGTTTTTAAACAATAATGGAGCTCTATGGCACACAGGCTTTGGATAAACAGACAACTCTTGTTAGTAGGATACATTCATTGTTGCCTTTCGAATTTTCATTGGATTTGCTAAGAAAAATATAGAATATCACCAGACTAAAGTGCCACCTGCATTATTACCTAATCTTGATGCCCCATCTCGCAGAGGGTGGTGCTGTGTCATTAGGTCATTTTTGCCCCCTAGTGGGTTAATCTGGTCTTGGGTGACATGAGTGACTAGAGGTAAGATTCTTGGAACTCCCTCTGGTTTTCCTTCTGTTTTCTGTTTCATCTGCATCTCCCTTCATCTGTCCCTCTCTCTGTGGTCAAAAATGTCTTGATTAAGAGCAAAAAGTATAAAGATGAATAGAAGGTCCACCACTTATACCAAGGCTAAGAGTCTACAGCCATGCTAGCAGCTCTGTGGGGCTGTATTTAGGCACAGTGGTGCTTTGAGCTAAATGCTAACGTTATATTTCCAATACTTCGCTCTAGTCATGCTCCATTTTTGGCCCATAGCAAAAAGCTGTGGCATTTGCTCCTATTGTGAGACGGCTGAGAGGTCATAAGCACTGTTTTCCATCAGAATATCAAAATAACACTTTTAATCACTTATAATGCCCATAATAATCCTTCAGATTGTCCCACCTGTTCATGGTCTGAGTGGGGAAGAACTGCAGCTCATTGTGGTCCAGGCTGACACGGCTGAGGGTGAACAGTCCAGTGAATGCCTCAGGGGCCAAGTTGTTCAGGGAGTTATGGCTAAGACGAAGCCACTTGATGTTGTTCAGGCCCTGGAAGAGGCGTCAGACCGTTGTGGGATCATATTGCCAAACATGATCATTAATTGTGGAGCGTGTGTACAGTATGTGTGTGTGTGCAGCAGCTTCCTGCATTTGTATCAGTTTGTGTTAATAGAAAGTCCACACCCGGGAGTCTGAGTACCTGGAAGGCCATGTTGGGGATGTAAACCAGCTGGTTGTGGGTGAGGGCCAGCATGTTGAGGAAACCGAGCTGTGTGAAGGCTCCAGGCTGGATCTCCTCCACACGGTTATGGTCCAGATGGAGCTCCTTCAAGGAGGAGAGGCCATCAAAGGACTCCTGCAACAGTCAGGTCCAAGATAGGAGGTAGAGAACAGGAGGGAAAGAGAAAAAAAACCCCTCATATCTCTAAAATGATTCAAGAGCCGAGATAAACTGTGTTCAGTGTTGCAGTCCCTCTCCTCTTACCTGGTAAAGGATGTCAATTTTGTTGTAGGCCAGGTTCAGGGAGACCACGCGGCCCAGGGTACGGAAAGTGCCCTCCTTCACCTTGAGAATGTTGCAGCGCTGCAGGTTGAGGTGGGTGAGGTAGGGCGTGAGGACGAACGCCCCCCTGGACAGCGCCTGCAGGTTGTTATTCCTCAGGTCGAGTTTCACTGTAATCTGTGAGAGCCATAACACAGAACGGAGGATGTGTCTGAGGCAGAGGCGATCAATTAAAGGACAGGAATGAAATCAGGAGGAGGCTCCTGACTGGAATCGTATCCGTCACATCAATGCACCTAAGATAAACACTTGCTGTAGGGCCTTTGAGCAAGACACCCATCTCCTACTTGTTACTGTAGCTGTACAGCAGTATGAATGGCATGCAAGAGGTCTTAAAAAAGGGAGTGTACCTTTACCTAATTCCTTTTGGATGGAAAAAGATTCAAATGTAAGAAACATCTGAAATGCACCAAATAGTCCACGTCAATGTTCCTTCCTCAAACAGCTGTGTGAAGTCAACGGGAGGCACAACACTTTACATTTGAGTTCCTCACCTCATCTATTGTCGGGGGAACCTCCGTTAAGTTCTTGCCAACGCAGGCCACCGTGAGTTTGGCGCCGTCACAGCTGCAAACTCTGGGACATTTGCCTGCTTCAACAGGCAAACTCAGTGCTAAAATCAGCAGGAACACCCCCGCAGAGAGGAACTGCATCTGTGCCAGTAAAACATGTTAGAAATGTGATATTTAAAAGACAAAAGCTGCTGTCAAAACACTTTACCATTCAGTGTAGCATGCACAAGCTTCACTGTATTTACTACATGTACTCATTTCTTGAATCAATTTGCAAAGCATTGGTTATATCTGAACATTGCTTATGTGCCGTTTTCTTTTTTTTTTTAAATATATTTTGGGATAAAAAACAACATATATATATAAACACAGTGTTTGTCATATACTATATTTACTTCTATCTCAAATCTGCACTAGAAACACAAGTGGAAGCTCATCAGGTGAGTAATCGTTTCAGGAAAGATCCAAAGTTTAAAACCAAACTCACTTAAGGAAAAAATAAACTGGCTTACCTTCAACCAAAATGTCACACAGTCACAGCTCGCTTGGTAAGTGGAATTAAAGGCAGATTAAATGTGAATCTGCCAGTTCAGGCTTCAGTTATCTGCCGGTGACTTTTTTATTTCACTCTGAGTGTGTCCAGCTCTTACAGTCTGCGGTCTGGCTGGCAAACCAACAAGGCTTTGGTAAATTCTTTTGTGATGATCCCTGATCCCTGGTCCCCCTCACTGCAAATTAACACTTTGGCTTTACATTTTCTGTCCAGTTAGCTGAAACACAGGGAGCGAGCAGCTGTATTTGTTGGTCAAATTGATGGCCTTTGTTTATATACGTAAGAGACAAACGGACTATTCTTGGTTTGTAACATCAGGGCTTTCTCCTTCTTTGACCCCCAATGCCACGAAACAACAAAATATGTAGAAAACCTAACTGAGTTTCTTCCATAAATTAACCGTTTATGAGCAGTAAAGAAAAAGTCTGGATAAAATAGATAGCAGCAACAAAAACTCATAAGCTGTTGTGTTGCTCAGTTTTCATGTACTTGTATGTTCTTGTGAATACCTCTTTAAATTGTATCTCTATTTTATATGCAAAAGGTGTGAAAGACATCTATTTAAATCAGCTTTATTTTCACACAAATCCAAAAACTCTCGCACCTTGTGCCTTATTGAAGACAGAAAATACATTTACTTATTTCATTCCTTTTGATTGTTCTATTGTACTTTAGTCTTATTTTTTTGATATTTTTCAGTCAATATATATTTTAATAACATCATTGGCTGAACATATTATTGAATTGAATAAACATTTAATATAAAACAACAGAATATTAAAAAGGTAGATATGAAATAGAAAATGTACAGAGAGTCCAGATCGCTGCTGGTCAGAGCTTTTCTAGTTTGCACCAATGAAGGTCACAACACACAGATCTTGGGTTATGTGGGGAATGAGGCCTTTTCTCATTCACCAGAATGCAAAGAGCATCAAGACCAAGTTGTCAGTGCTATCCGGTGGTTATGTGAGTGTACATGAAGCACTTCAGCAAGTCCAAACCATAAAAGCATAGTCTACAAAGCATTCAAGTCCAGTCCAGAGTCCAGAGAGAGGTGTATGAAGGACAGCGATGAGCGTCTGAGTGGAGTCTGTTCTTCTCAAGTGCTGCTGCTCTGCTTTATTTGCTTCGAATTTGGGCTCATGTGTGCTGGTTTCCAAAGGTCCATCAGTGATCAGTCAGTTCAGTGTGTGTGTGTGTGTGTGTGTGTGTGTGTGTGTGTGTGTGCGCATGTATGCGTGTGTATCCACAGTCCTCAGCTCTCAGACCTGATTCTCTGCAGTGTTGACTGGAGGCTGTTTCTGGCACCTCCACACAACTCCAGGGCCTTGATGTTTCTGTGAATGATAATACACACGGTTAGAGGGGCAGGTCTATAAACACACACACACACACACACCTTCAAATTATTATTTATCCATTAACTTAGTATTTCTCTAAAGGGTAAATTGTGATATTCTGGTATTTCTTTGTCGACAAATTCCCATGAAACACCAAAACCAACAATGAGTTAATCCACATATATACTAACAAGTATTATCTACGTAGCCAAAGCTTCAACTATTCAACAACCAAAAGTACATCAGTGAGCCACACTGCTGCACATGTTCCTTTGTTACAATGACATGGGGCACTATAGTTTGAGTCAATGCAACATACACTGTCCTGCTGCTGTAAATACTCACTACAGCACCAAATGTGTATTAATCTGCTAAACCACACTTGCCGTTACCATGGTAACCACAGGTGTTGCTAAATCAACTGGGACTGAAATTTTAAGGATTATAACTTTAAGGATAAATTAAGTCCTTTGCCTTAATTTATGTCACAGAGGTAGAAAGTTAAATACTTGTCCATTGAAACTGAAGGATTGAATTATAAAAAAAAAATGTAAATAACAAAAAAGTTACTAAACACAATCCAACACAAAATTCAGGAATCACCGTCACTACGTGCACCAAGTGCAAAAACATTCACGTATGTGCTTCATTCCTGAAGATGGGATGTAATTGTGATATTTTGTACCTGCAAGCTGCCAGCTGATTGGCTCATTCAGTCACGTCCTTACCGGAACATGAAGGCCTGCAGCACAGCCACGTTCTCTTTGGGGAAGTAGTCCTGTCGAACAATGTGCTCCAAGGCGTGGAGGTGGCCGGGAACCACGAGCACGGGCTTCACCTTGTCCTCACTCTGAGCAGCCAAGAAGGACAGGACAGACGGATGGACGGTGAGGACAGAAGAGAGAGGAGTGTTAAAAACAATAGAAAATGCAGTGAAAAGACCAAAGTGAGAAGTGTAGAGAAGAGAAATGTAAATGAAACAAAAGACACCAGAAAGTGACAGTGAAGAAAGACATATTCCTGCACCTTAGCAAACGTTGCTGTTAATGTGTGGATTAAGCATACCTTGATAAGTCCAAGCAGCACTAACAAAGATGATACGAAGCTGTAGCCTTGGAAGGAAGGAGTGGCAAAAGCTTTCTTCAGAAGGGCATCTGTGAGAAAAAAAACCCAACAACAATTTATTACAAACTTATATTGTCAACAAAAAAGAAAATGATATAGAAAAATATGTGTCTTGACTCCTACTGGCTAAAGTGAAGCATTAAAGGAAAAATCCACCCTCAAAGATTTTTTTATATATACTGTGTCAAACACATGTCGGTGCAGTCATAGCAGAGGTAGAGTTGGGAAGTACGCCATGTTAGAGGAGGCAAGATAAAAAGAGTGTGAACTTTCAGCTAATCTCTCACCATCCCAGCCGATCCCTGAAAGTATTAATTTGAGTTGAAATCAGCATGTCTAGTACCGACTGCATTTTGCTTTGTGATCAGTCTTCGCGTTCCTGAGCACGCAGGTCCTGATGCAGGAGGAGCAAAGCTCGCTGTGTGTTATATGCTGTTATATGCTCAGTCCACAAGAGTCAAGACAAGTTCTGTAGGCCTTTGATGTTTTCAGCTTATACCTTATGAGTTCCAGTTTTGCAGTTAAAGCTTTTTATAATGTTTTTGCATACTATTATGTTTATTTATATTTACGATTGTTTTTATTATTCTCATGTAGTCTGGTATTCATTTAGCAGTAGGCCTGAGTTATATTCCAGTATTGCTTCGTGGAGAGCCATGATATTACTTTTTAGTTTTCATAGTTACAGTAGTGATTTTAACAGTCTGTGTTCTTCTCTTACTCTCTCTTACAAAGCCTTTTCAAATGTTTAAAAATTTAAGATGTTTACCCACTCCTGTGTCCAATTATTGGTGTGTGTTTTATTCATTGATATGTTTATTCATTTCAGTTTATATGCATTTGTTCTACCTTATTTTACATATATGATTGAGAACCTACGGTTAAGTTTTTACTCTTTGTGGTTTTTATATTTTACATTATACTTTTTAGCAACAAAGCATTTACTCATTTAGATCTTACACTTTACTTTTGATTTAAGCAGTTTGCATCTTTGGCTGAACGGATAATCAATTTTTAATAATCCATTTTTATGTTTTACTCTTGGTTGTTTAGATCATACTCTTTTTGGATTAAAGCCTTTTTATCATTTTTTATATTTTACCATATACTTTTGGATTTAATCATCTTGTCTTATTATCTTATATTTTACCTTATACATTTGCATTTAAGATTTTAATCATCATACTTTACATTGTACTTTCAATATGTACTAGATATCCTGTGTGATCTTGAAAGCTTCCTGAGGCCCCCTCAACGTACGAAAATAACCACGGGGATATTTGCTAAGTTTCCAAATGTCACTCACTGTGTCAGAGCTTTATGGTAATTTCTAGAAAGTCTCAGAAGCAGGATGTAATGATTGAAGTAACAACTTTTTACCAAAAAAGGAGACAAAATGAGTTATGCGCTAAGCTACATGAGCAACGGGAGGAGTTAGACAGGGAGTGTGATGTGTATAAAAGATCAATTCAGATGATAATCAAGGCATTTTGGTTCTCTCTAGGAAATATCCTGAGAGGTGTTTTTATACATTTTCATTTTTGACTTTGTACCACTCAGATAATTTTTATTGTTATTCCTTAAATAAAGAAAGTTCAACTTTTTTCTGAACTACTCCTCCCAGCCAGGCTTGGTCCTCCTCTTCGCCGCTCAGGTAAGCCCCCTCCGCATGATGGCTAGAGATTAACCCTGATCAGGTCTAGTGGAATACTACAGGCTAGGGGCAGTATAGGAATTCCTTACGGTTTCGCTAGGAACACGGCTGGGGGTATGCAAGGAACCGATAGTGTATTTTTTGAGTGACTGACTAAGGGGCTGTCCCTGACAGCAAGGCCGCTCCCTGGCGTATGCCGATAAAGGAGGTACAAGAGAGAAGTCTCAACCGTTCGTTTAAGTGCCCGCCTAATGTTTAGGTAAGGGGGGAAAGGAGATCCCATAGTAGGTTTAGCTCCAGCACTGCCTACACTTGGAAAAAGGTAAATCGCCTTTTGGTTAGGGCCCACTGACTCTGTCAAGGCCCAGCTCTCCCGGCACGGTAGGACGCCCCGAGAGCTCTGGCACCCTAAAACTAAAGAGTCTCATTCACTAATAAAGAGACAGCTAAAGAAAAGGTCTGCCCACTCCATAGGCTGTCAACTACTCGAGGGCACCACACCTCCGCGTTCTCTTCAACCAACATAAAAAATACAAAATAACTACAAGACACTGAGCAGCATAAAGTAATTTGTAACGCTCATCGTCAGTCAAGCACTTCTGTCTGAGAGGGCTTCAGGGATGCAGACAAAGTGTCTCACCAATGCTGTCCAACACTGCATTCTTAACATCATTATTATCCTCCTTGTACACAGATGCAATCTTGAGGAAGGCTTCGGCTGTTTTTGCAGCATCTGACACATCCACCTAAGACACAGCGAAAGGGAGAAACATTTACTGATGGCCACCCTGCTGTACACACACTATCAAACTGATGCGTCCCTCTGAGACAAGACCTCTCATTAACAGAACTTAAGCTGGCGTGCATGTATTCGTGTATTCTTCCTTATGTTTACCTGCTGCTCGATCAGCAACGCTCTCTTGGCCCCAAGTTTGAGCAGTTTGTCTGGGGACGGAAAGCTGAGGAAGGACGAGACGTCTGGTGGCCGGGGGGATGATGCAGGGGTGGACTGCTGTGAGGGGGAAGGGGAGAGAAAGGAAAGTCAACTAAACCACAACACGTACATACAACAGTTGGTGTGGCCTTTAGATTGGACTTCATGTCACCTATTCAATGCAGACTGACGCTGCTGTGCGATAAGATGTGCACGTCAGCAATATTAATAAGGCAACATGTGCTCTAATTAATGAAACAGTGAAAAAAAATACACATACAGAATGATCTTTCAATTTCAAAGTCATTCGTTACCGTTTTTGCCTTTTTTCAATCCAGAAGCTTCTCTAAAATTTGGGGGAAAGTGTTGGTGCACAGTCCTGCTATCATGTCCAGCATTAAAGCTCTCATTAACAAATAGTTTATGCAAAAATGAGAGCTTTGTCATTACTTAACCTACTGACACGTCAACTGCAATGAGCAGGAGCTTGACATTGTGGATGCTTTCAGGCAAACAATTGTTTTAAGAGATGACTTGGATTAAATAATGGTGTAAAAAGTATAGAATGTTTTGGTCTCCTAGTGAAAATCTCCTAGTGTCAAAACACTTGGATTTACCTGTAAAAGATTTGAGTTGTTTTGCCTTTTTAGATATTCAGCCAGCAGTAACTGCAGATGCAGCATTAAACATGCTGTGTGTTAGAAGGAAATTTAAACTCATGTGTGTACAGGTCATTAAAGAGGTACTACACACAAACATGTTTTTTGAGCTGTAAACTAAATGATATGACTGTACTGTGATCAAACACATCAATGCTGGTGCTAATACTGACATTTCTTAGCAAATGTATAAAAATTGACATTTCATGGGTTGAAAATGAAACCATCTACTGTGAACGCAATTTTTCAAATTTGCTGGGAGGGAGGGTTCTAGCTGAATTTGAGGCTGGAGTTACACTTTAATGAGTGCTTTGATGCCACACATCATCATCATCACCACCACCGCACATTTCTCTGACCTTGGGGACACAGCTTTCCTCTTCCTCCTCTTCTTCCTCTTCCTCCTCCAATTCCTCCTCCTCCAGTTCATCGTCATCCTCTTCCTCATCTTCGTCTTCGTCCTCGTCATCATCTTCTGGCTCACCCTCATCGTCACTGTGGCAAATTGGAAACACAGCTCATTAGTGAGGATTTTGTTCTGGGGTGAGATGCATCTTTTTTAAAGATCGGGATATTCGACAAAACCGCGCACGAAGTCACTGTGCCAGACGCCTGGTGCTTGACAGGTTTAGGGTCGAGGGTTAGGGTTGTTTTGGCGAGCACATTGGCTTAAAATAAATCAGGATGTCATTATCAATTGTAAATATTTGGAATCAACCAAATATCCTCTTCGGTGTGTAATTTGTCATTTTTTCCTCTGGCCTTCAGCCAAGTCGGACTAGACAGACTATTACACATTTCTTAAAGTTGGGAACACATGTCGACATTTATGAGGAGGTCATGGCAAAACCACATTCACCACAGATATCGGATTAAAAAGACGATCTTCCATTTAAAGTTTCGTTTGCCATTAACTAGCTTGCAGTGTGCTGTAGCAGCTGTTTCTATGGTGAAAGACTTCAAGAGCTCTGCTGTTTAACTTACGATACGATGGTGCATTTCTTCACAAACGATCACTAATCCAGATGATTTTTACTTTGTTGGTCTGGAAGATGCTTTACCAACATTAATTAAAACACATCTTTTGACCCCATTATGAAATATCATATACATTTTATTAATCATATAAACTGAAAGTAATTAGCTTGTTACACAATAATAAGCCCATGTCATGAAAAACTGGACTGTGTGTAATCATGTGAGTCTCCACGGTCACTCTGTGTTTTGGATGAAGAAATATTGTTTTAACACTCATTTTAAATCATATGTTACTGTTGTGTATTTATGTAATGTCAATGCAAACCTGGGCTGAAGTTGTATCAGCAATGTCAATTTCCTGTTGTAAAGCTGGGTGAGCTCCGTTTAAAAGCTAATGTCTTGCTGTTGTATTATTTTGTCTCTTGTTATAAAAAGGCCTCAATTCTTTTAAAACACATAATAAAAAAATGAGTGGGTGACACCGCGGGCCAATTGTTGAGCACCGTCACCTCACATGAAGAAGGTTCTGGGTTCAAACCAGAGTTTTCTATGTGGAGTTCTCATGTCTTTGTTTCCTCTCACAGTCCAAACACAAACAGGTCACAATGTGTTCACGTGTGTTAACCCTGCTTCTTCCATGCCCCCATGACCCACAACAGGATGGACAGGCACAGAGAAAGGATAGGTGGATTTCATTAAACACACCACAGGAGCTAAAGTTCGACGGGATTACCTGAGTGATCCTAGAAGCTCGCCCATGTTCATGGCATCCATGGAGTCTTTCAGAGCTTTGCAGCCTTCCTCTCCTAGATAGTTACCTGAAAACCAAAGACATCTTTTTAAACAGTGTAGTCAGAGGAGCCAAACGAAACCAAAAGAAAATGTCTAAGTAACGTCTCTACAAATGAAACACAAAGCAGATGCACTAGAGATAAAAAGTAACCTCCTCTTCTTAAAGCAATGATAGAAAAACTTTCAAGCAATTTTTTGTACTTTTGGAAGGATAACAGCTAATTGCACCTTAGTTGTTTTTTATTACAACACTGAGAAATATCAAAAATTCTAAATCCTTATATGAAAAGGTAGATGTGTGAAGAGCAGAGTTAGCTCTTTGCAGGATTGTACCATTTAGGTCCAGTTTCTCCAGCTGGTCCTTGTCCTTTACTGCTTGTGCAACAGCCAGAGCAGCTTCCTCTGTAATCTCTCCAAATGACAGATTGAGTTCCTGTTAAATGTGACAGAACATGTTTACTCAGAAGGGAAGAAAAATGTCAAACAAAAGCTAAGAGAAAGACAGGGAAATAAAAACCTTTCAGAATAGATTTAGCATAGAAATGATCGAAGTCCACAGGTGTGTGAGACCATGTTTAGTCTGGCTACTTACACCCAGTCCAGATTGTCCACACACACACACACACACACACACACACACACACACAGGCAGGGTCACAACATTCAAGCTGACTCTGGCTCTTCACCAGTCCAACAGAACAAATAATTATTCTGGCAGTGACAGCTCAGATCCAGTAGTAAAGTGTACTACTCACTCACCTTGAGGATTGGTAGCCCCTCTGATACAGTTTGTGCAATAGCTATGGCTCCTGCCGGCCGCACCAGACAGTCTCCGAAGTTGATCACCTGGATGCTGCGTAGGTGTTTCAGGGCCTGTGAAGGACACAGATATTATGTGCTACTGCTTCACCAATTTAAAGGCCTGAAAAAAGAGAATTATTAGTAGAAGTAAAAGTGATGGTGACGGACCTATTGGAGGATGAAAGATGAATGTTTTGTAACTTATTGTGGAGTCCTTCTGCCAAAAAGTGGCTACAAATATATATTAAATTATTTATTCCTACAGTCATTTCGACAAGGAGCATTTCACCGTCTGTCAGCAGCTGCCCCCCCAGTTGCCAACAGTCCTGATACTAGTGTCTGATGTGTCTGTACCTGAGCCATGGCGATGGCCCCCTTCTCAGTGAAGGTGTTGTCATTGAGGTTGAGGATGCGGAGGCCTGTGTTGTGCTGCATGGCTGTGGCCAGGGCTGTTATGCCAGGATGATTGATGCCATTCTGGGGCATATGTACCTCCTCCAGGCTGCCCATCAACTGCAAACACAAATTGTAATTGTAAGATTACTCTACCTACACAGTCACACAGAATATTTACACAGAACTGCAACAGTTTGTCCACAATAACAGAGTCTTACAGCTTTGAACAACTATGGTCAAGTAGTCAAATAACTGAACAATAGATATAAACTGGTCTGAGATCAGTATTTGAAATTAATTATGCAAAGTGCACCAGGAAGGCACGGTGTAGTAAAATCTCTCACAGTGGTTGTAACGTAATGTAGCGGGACGATGTGGCATTCTTCATCAGAGCACACTTTGCTGTGTTTCCCCAGAACACTCAGTCAGTCTACAAGTGTTCAAAGCTCAACGGGTCGTTTGTCCTGTACCTGGAAGGCTTGAGCGAGGGCAGTGGCGCCATCGTTCTCCAGTCGGTTCCTCCCTGCAACAAACACCTTCAGGCTGAGAGGGGTGCCCTCTGCACTGGATTTTTTATGGCACTGACTCAGTGAAGTAGCCAAGATCTGAGGAGTCCATAAACAGAGATATGTTCAACTCTCATCCAAGAATCAGTGCATACACAGTGAGATTTAACAGGATCTACGAAGCATTTGTACTCTTGTCAATTTGTTTCTTTGTCTCTTTACTGCTGTAGGTAATTTTTAGAACCATTTTTGTTTTGGAAAATTCTCTTTTCATTCCAGGTGCTACCAATAAATCAAAAACTAATTTAATCAGTTTCACTTCATCTTCATTCAGTGCTTAAATTTAGACTTTAACTTCTTTGTGCACTTCTGTTTTAACTGCTATTTCAACTTCTTTCAGTATTTGCAGTTTGACTGGCACTTCAACTGTTTTAATATTTCAGCAGCAAGAACATGTACATTGTGTTGAGAAAATGTAGCATTTTCTGGTTGTACTTATACACTCAGTGGCCACTTTACTAGGTACACCTGTACAATCTAATGCAGTCTAATTATTTATATATTTATAATTTATATGTTTATTATTGAGGTAATAGTTAACGGTGGTGTTGAACTGGACTATATGATATTTAGAGGTGTTTCTATTTTTTTGTCCTTCCCATTTAAATGAATGAGGGGGCAGAATATTAGAAACACTTCTCAATATAATTCAGTCCCGCACAACACCATGACTAACTCTGACCTCAATGCTAAAACATATAATTGAATTAACACTGTCAACAAAAACTGAACATTACAGGCATTATTAAAGAAACCTCAATGGCAGAACAGTTGTATTGCATTAGACTGTACAGGTGTATCTAAAAACGTGACCACTGAGTGAATATCACATTAACAATGCCTGATCTTAAAAAGATGTTGTCATGACGTACCTTCCCCCCTCCGATGCCCATGCCACAGTTGTTGAGCCGTAGCTCCTGCAATGTGTAGCAGGCGGTGCTCTTGAGCAACTTCTCGATGCCTTTCACCCCATCTGGTCCAAAGGCGTTGTCACTGAGGTCTAAAACAGTCAGCCTGGCACCTGCCAGCATCAGAGCATCAGCCAGTGAATTCTACAACACAAGGACAGAAAGAGACAAAATAAATGGCAGGATATTTATGGCAATGTACCAAAACAAAGATAACACATAGTTACAGATATGTAATAATTCAGGAGAAGAGACAGACATAAAAAGTGTGCAATATTTCACAAAGTTCTGACTGGAAGCCTAGGTACGTTTTGACATGGACAATAATGTTAAGAAAGAAGTGCATTACCAGGGCAGGTGGGATCTCAGGGCGCAGGCGACCTGTGAACATGTCACTCCAATAACAGCACTGAAAGAGAGAATAAAGACACACAGTATCAATGTCAGCCAAGAGACAATCTTGAATATATTCATAATCATGTTCAATCTACTGTACAACATATTAGAGCTGAAATAAAAAAACGGTTGGTTGATGAAGAGAAAAATATTGTGCAAAAAAAAAAAAAAAAAAAGTAATTTTTCAAGCAAAAATGCATTACCTATTTCCAGCTTTTCAAAGATAAGTATGTGTTACATTTCATGTCTTATATGATTATAAATCAAATATCTTTAGGTTTTGGTGTGTTAGTCTGACAAAAAAAAAAGCAATTTGTTGACATCATCTTGGACTAATTGGATATTTTATAGACCAGTTATCAAGTAAAAATGCCAAACATTTCCTGGTTACAGCGTCAAAAAGGTGATGAACTTGAAAAATGAGAATGACCAAAAAGGTCACGAGTAAACACTCCACACCTTGAACTCGCTCTTTGTCTCTAGGGCCTTGGCGATGGCCTGTGCTGCCTCCACACCCACAGTGTTTCCCTCCAACCTCAGAGCCTGCAAACCCTCAAAGTCCTGGATCTCCTTCACCATCTCCTCCACTGGAGAGAGGGAGCAGGGGGGTTACAGGTTGAGAAAGAGGGATGGGAGAGTAGAGTGTGAAAGTAATGTAAATGTAACAGAATGAAAAATCATTAAATCCAAGACTTTAGTGACTTTTAGCGATCAATCCTCACTTGCTTATATGCAGGGTTTCTGGCACACTAAGCATGCACAGTGACAGCTGACACTCACCTGACTGGGCATCATCCAGCTTTCTTCCCTGGCCTTTGTAGCTCAGCTCTCCTTCCGCTACTCCTGTCTTGGCCAGAGAGTCGGCCAACTGCGCAACAATGTCTGTCGCCATCGGGACACCTGAGGAACAAACACACGATTCACTTTTTATCCTGCTTCATGATAATCCTGGCGGCCTACTACCAGCTCTGTCCAGTCACAGTGGCAGGGTTGGTTTCCTCTACCCCACAGGTAGCACTCCTTACCAACCAAGAACCAAAATCCACTGACCACCTAATAGCAGTCATTTAAACTCCAAAACAAACAGTTGTGTATGACCGTTTTGGCTTTGACTAACTCATTTTTCCTGGAAAGCTTAGTCCACCTTTCCACTAGACAGAAACTGCTGATAGCGCAGAGGGATAATCCACCCTAAAACAGTATTTACAGCTGCTCAGCTCAGCTTGAATTTATGGATTTGAACATGTCTCTTTGTACACTGTATACAGACTGTAAAGATTTCATCTAACGTTAGGTTAGTGACAAATCCTGGAGCTCCTCTGTATACTGAACTATAACGTTAGCTAAGACGCTGTAACAGGTAACCTCAACAAAATGAGGCTAGCTTGTTGAAGTCAGTCACTAATTCAGTGTCAAACTCGACTCAAAAACACGAATTGAAGTTGTCGTGCTCCTTCAACACAATAACAGCCGCTGGGTTTTATAACTTACAGGCTGACTTCACGATCTACCCTCATCAGGATTGAAAATTGTTTTGGGGTAGATTTCCCCCTGTAAGCAGCCGGCGGCTAGCATTAGCCGAGTGCTGCTAACGTCATGCTAACACACCCACAAACACCATAACGGTTTGTTGCCAGTGGAGCTGGCACGGCCGTTGTTGACAACTGTCGGTTCAGTAATATATCGCGTGCTTGCTAGATACTTAGCCCGGTGGTTACAGGATTATAAAGCGGGACATTTAATCAACTAGCTAGCATGGGTACGTGAGAGAGAGCGTGGCTTTTACTCGGCCTCTCCGATCGGTCATCGGAAAACCTCTGACTACCCACACTGCAGTTTGTCTGACCTCTCCGCTCCTCGGTTTAAAATCATTATTACTGAAACTCTGACACATTACTTAGTCTACTCCTAATAGAAACTAACGCCACCATTACCAAAACACTGCTGTACTGGTTGAATCCAGTCCAGTGACACACTCCCGCTCGATCCTGACGTTCAAAACCAAATTCAGCACAGTACTCGCCTTGACGACCATAGAGCTGGGAGACAAGGGACTTGTAGTTCAATTAGACTACAACGGTGCCTTCAGGTGCTTCTCCAACGCTTCTACATCCAGTCTGTGGGAAATACTGTCTGTAACATTGTCTCGTCGTGGGAAAAATAAACAAAATGGACCGTAGTAATAATTGATTCGTTGTTTGCTTTATTTTATAGCACTTTGTCGTATTCCTCAAGGCCACCAGCAGGTCAAAGTTTTCACTTATCCTGTGAAATATTTCAACATTTAGCTACTAGATGGATTGGCCCCGTCAGGATGAATTGTAATAACTTTGGTGATCCCTCCCTTTTCCATGACTCACGACAGTTTGGCAACCTGCAGGGTTTTCCTCAGAGGAAACTTATTGTCGTCGGACGTGCAGATTTTCAAATATTAATATATGAATACAGAAGCTCAAAGATGGTGCCACTAGAGGTCAGAAGAAAACAGTAAATGACCAATTCCAGGGCCAACCTCCATAGTCACAGAGATCAACATCCTAGTTATGTACTTGCTTAAACTTACAGAATTGCAGTTTTTATACATGTCCTTTTTATTGTCTTCTTGAAAAAATAAACAACTGGTGTGTACGAGCTAGCATATACAGTATATAGCTATGCTAGCTCATACACTAGCTCACTACAAACCAGTCAGTACAACATTTATGTCAAGCTATGACTCATTTTCTTGTGTTTTGAGCAAGATTTTTATTTATTTTATTTTTTTCGCCATCCTTTCAGCCTTTCGTCTGTTTTGTTGAATGGTCGTCTTAATTTTTATACGCCACAATGATTAATTCTAGTTATTTAATATATTTTATTTTGAATGGAAACTTGATTTATTGACATCTTCAGTGTTAATATATTTTGTTTAATTTTATTTACCCATTTATATATTTATGTACTTTATTTATTTTTGTTCATGGTTATTGTAACCTTGCTGTTGTTTTTTTTTCTTGGGTCTTTGTATTGTTATCAGGGATTGCATTTTATTGTTCCTACAAGAATTTGTATTATAATGTCAAATAAAGAACAAAAACAAATTGTGTATGAACTCATTACAGGGATTGCAGAAGAAGATCTAGGTGGGGCTTATGGTTTGTCTGCAGGAAGTGGTGCCTGAGAGACTGTACTCAGGGCCAGAAAGCGCCGTGTCTCATTAAAGGGCCAGTGTGATTTGCAGCTGGCTCTGGATAGACCGGGGCTGCTGGAAATCGAAACTTAACCAGAGCCTGTGAATTCAGTCGCGAAGCAGCAGTAGGTTTCCTCCTCCTCGGCTCGCTGTTTACCAGGTCCAGCACGGCCTGTCATCTGCTAAAAGTTTTCCCGTCTGTTTCACCCTCGGACACGAAATTACACGTTTTTAAACTTTGCTTCGGTTCAATGAACTTCCTTACTTCACCAGGTAAGTGTGCCTGAAGCTGGCCCAGTCGCGCCATGATAGTCCGGGAAACATGCACGGTGTGACCAAGAGACTTCTTCAAATGTGGCTTCACTAATTCCGGATAACATGCTGTCTGTTATCAGGCTAAAATAATCCTCTTTATTGTCATCCAGCGAATGTGGTTCTTTTAAAGCAGTTTGAGGATTGATTTGTTAATTCTGGATGAAGTTATGCATGAAGGCAAAATGAGTAGACTTTAATCCATGATCAATGTTCATATGATTAGTTGGTAGGTGTGTTGGGACTCCTCCCAGCATGCGCTGAGGCAATAGATGCATTCCATCATAAGTTTCATTTTATGAGTGTTGCTGCATTTTGTTTTACATTTTGCTCCACAGTGTTTCCACACTTTGATCACTGTTAAACAATGAGATACTACCAGGGAATGAATGAATCAGACAACAAGTGATGTTGGTTTATGATTGGTGGACGTGCAGAGACATGCTTGCTGTGAAAACGAAACTTTACTAACATCTCTTTTAAAAAGCAGCTTTAATTGCATTAACAATTCTAAGCAAAGTGAGTTCTGGAGGTAATCATTTAATAAGTTTCAGTGTTCAAATTTAATTTTAATTTCTTGTATGTAAGAAAGAGAGCGAGCCATTTGTGTTTGAAATGAGTTCATGTATGGGGTTCATCCTAAAACGTATTAGTCATGATCCAGCTAACTGTCAACAAGACTGCACGACTGCAGGTTTGGGCTCGAGGACTTGTTGCTCTGACAACAGGTCCAGATGAATTTTAGACCAGCATCGATGAACTTGTGTCAAATCGTCAGCATTCTAATCTGGATAACTCGGCTATCCACCCTGGTTGTTTCTTGCTTTCTGCTTTTAAAGGAAGAGGGCGTACACCGGCCTACATTTCACAGGCACTAACACAACATAAACACAGTCAGTATTTGCTGCTAATCCACTTGTGGTCTGTTTGTCTTCTCCCCAGAGAGCAAGCATGGACCCTGCCAGACAGAAACGGAAGGAGGAGATAAGCAAATCTCTGAGATTTATACAGTGAGATGTGTTTTCATTTTGTAATTTAAGCGCAGCCTGAAAGTGAAACCTACCCTTAGCCTGAATGACTCATATCCTTCATAACTTGTTTGTGTGTTAGTAGTTTTCTAAGCAAGGTTACATCTTGTGTTCTAGGTCTTCCCTGGCTTATCCAGATCCTCAGGGCTACCAGGTACCAGCTGTTATTACAAACACAATGTTATGTCTGTCTTTACTGTCCCTTCAGTCTTGCACTGTTGTTTTCATGCATGTTATGATCTGCAATCACTTGGTCATATGTTGCTTTCTGTTGTGATTCTCTCTTACACTCTTCTCTCTTTTGTTTCTACCTTCTTTCCCTTAATTCCTGGCTGCATGTTAAATCAAGGACTGGGCACTTCTTTCGCATATGTGAGGCTTCAGCACTCTGCAATACCCACTTGATTTGGCTAACGCAGGAGTTTTTTTTGTACAAAATTCCATCTTCGTTTCACTGTCCCTCCACTTTGCCCCAGCAAGATAACAGTCCGAGGAAACACAAAGAAAGGATTTCATACTCAGAAAACTGTAAATATGCAAGATAGCCACTTAGTCCACCACTTTGGTCCGGACCGAAATATCACAACCAACACCACTATTGGATGGATTGCCATGAAATCTTGTACAAACATTTATTGTCCCCAGAGGATGAATCCTACTGACTTTTCCTCTAGCGCCACCATATGGTTGATTTATTATTGGTTCTTAGTGACGTGTTTTGACAATTATTTGATGGATTGGTGCCTAATTTTGCACAGACATTCATGGTTCCCAGACGATGTGTCCTAATGACTTTGGTTATCCACTGACCTTTCCTTCTCCTTTCCTTCACCACTTCACCATCACTGTGACCATGCCCAGAATATAAAATCATTCATAAAACATGACAAGGTTGTGCTGCACAGGGCAGATATGAATTAATTAAAAACTTCAGTCAAGATAGGGCCCAGAGTTTTTGGGGCGCACCACCAGTATCTTATTCCCTTCTTTCCTTTCCTCCTCCCAGGACTTCCTGACCAACTTGGTGTGCAACCTGCTTGATGAGGGCAACGCCTTGTTCAGGAACAGAGAGTGGGAGCAGGCGGTGAGAGAGTTCAGTGAGGGCTTGAATGTCTCGCGCTACGCTGCAGCAGAGGAGCTCCAGATCCCAGAAGTTTTGCTGGAGAGCCTGTATGTCAACCGGGCTGCTGCCTACCATAGTATGGTGAGATACATTTGGTGTGTTTCAGAGACGGCACGTCATTCCGCAAATTTGCAACCGATTGCTTCAGTGAGCATCAGTAACTGTAAGGCTACTTGTGACAAACGCTGATCTGTGAGTCAGTCAGTTGTGGAGCAACATAAAAGTGGATCATCCTATAACGATTACTGGTTGAAGTAATGTTTCCACGTCTTTCAACTTTCATCTTTAATATCCAGTAACATAGGAGGGGTTGGTGTAATACAAAATAACTGATAAAAATAGGGGTGATAAAAATTGTGTGACAGTGTGATACATTGTCAGTTGATCTGATAAACTTGATTGACATTTTATTTGAAAACCACACCCACTGACTAACTGATATAAGCTCACGAGCAGGCCAGGCCTGCAAGGTGAGAGCCAGAAACCTGTGGGCTTGGTTTTTGATTGATATTTTGGGCAGAAAGAACAAAAATTGCTTGCTGTAAACAATAAATGTCAGTTGGGTATTGTGAATGATGAATGGTAGACGGTAACACAGCCCAGTTGATTATCGGAGCAACACTATTTCAGTTCACATGCATTTTCATGCATTTTTTTGTAACTCCCACCCTTGAGGCCACTTTCCTTAAATGATAAACAACAATTTTGTGTTGTGAGTGATGAATGTAAGACAGGGAAGAGGATGAAAAATGGCTCTGTTTTCATTACATCACGACTGTTTTAATCAAATCACTTTAAATTAATCAAATCACTTGATCATTTATCACTCCATTTTTCAGTTCACATGCATTTTCATCACCTCCCATTTTTATCAGTAATCCTTTGTTACTTCCACCCCTCATAGTAACATGCCAGTGTTTAGTCCACTACAGTTTGGGCTACATTTAAAGATACAATCAGACATTTTGTGTTTTTCTCAATGGAAAATATAGACCTGTTTTACTGCTGTTTATACATAATTGACGTAACCAAACCTATAACAGCATAATGAAACATTAACAACTTGTTGCTGTCTACTATTAGTCCTCTAGTAAAAGACACGTCTCCCAGTTTGAACACGATCTCAGGTTTTATTCTTCTGTTTTCCATTCCCGATTTCTTTTTTTGTTTGTTTGTTTTCTCTGTGGTGGGATTATGACTCATGGCCTTCACCAATATGATAAGAGTCACAGGGAGGTTTTTTAGCATGGGTTCAAGGGAAGGCCAAGGCATATCCGGGAGAACCCAGGAGTAAATCTCATAGTAGTATGTTATAGTACAAAGACCGACAGTCAACACAGATACATCTATATCCACACAAAAAAACACATTTTGGTGATGTGTGCTTTAGTAAAAATGATACTTATGTTGAAGATAAAAATTTAAAGTCTGGTGGTATCCATAGTATATTTATCTGATATTTCTAACAGCAAATATCAAATTCAATGCACAGCTGGAACTGGGAAAACCAGAACTTTTGACCTGCAACAGTCAGCAGCAGTCTCTGATGTATTGCAAATGACAAATAATGTTAGAAACAAAAATCATCTGTAAAACAATTAAATAAGTTAATTTAAACTTCTGATAATGCTAAGAACAGGCAATGGGAAGAAAAAGTATTAAAAGAAATGGCGGAGTGTGATTGACAGTGTTGTCCACACATGTTCCTACAGCTATAAACAGATCACAGAGTTTGGAATAATTAATAAATGGACAATAAACTCTGCATATAACTTGCATTTTTCAACAAAGGAGGCTTTCTGTTTTTACCACTCCTCACACCTGAACTATGAAGCGGCTTCTAAAAACAATACCGATCTGATTTATTACCCCTAAAGGAATTTGGCCAGCACTAAATCATTAAGATGTGTTTATCATCAGTACCAGGCCACTGAGCTTAAACCCGCATACCATTCTTTACTTCACTTCCATGCTCCTCGTTTTAACTCTTTTCGCCATGTCCTTTGCTTTCATCCCTCATGTTTTCCACAGGGGGACTATGATCGAGGCGTGAAGGACTGCAACAGAGCTCTGAAAGTGTGTAAGGAAAGCCGCAGGGCCCTGTACAGGAAGGCGCTTTGTTTGAAGGAGCTTGGGAAGTACAGGGAGGCCTATGACTGCACCACCGACTGTCTCCTCATCACTCGCCTGGTAAAGGAAGGAGAGAATTGGGAGAACCAATGTTAATAGGTCTGAGAAAATATTGTCAGAAGGGCCTAAATGTAAATCTAAGTGTAAATGTAAACTTAGTTTGAAATGTATCACCCTTTAAAATCAGTTGGTGGAGGCTGGGTCTTGAAGTGAAATGCTTTATGTTGAGTTTACTTACCTTTTTTGTACCAGAGTAAACAGATGCAATAGATGGATTTTTAGCCACGCTAGCAGCATGGCTCTACTAATAGCAATGTTTAAATATATATTAAAAATATCTCAACAACTTTTGGACAGATTGCCATGAAATTCAGTACAGATGGTCATGTTCAAAAATTGTAATTTGTCCAGTAAAGTTCCTATCAGCCTCAGCTGTGTTCAGTGCTAATAAGCAAATGTTACCTGCTAACATGCTAAACTAAGATGGTGAACATGGTAAACATTATGCCATTTTGAGCATTTAGCTCAAAGCACTGCTGTGCCTAAGGTACAGCCTCACAGAGCCGCTAGCATGGCTGTAGACTCTTAGTCTTGTTTCCTGAGCTTTCAGCCACGTCTCAAAGCATTCACAGCGGATGGAGTTTGCTCAGTTGTCATGAAGACACTCCTCTCAATGACATAATCACCATTATTATTTTGTTTGCCAAAACCAAAAAGATAACTCTCTTATCTTGGAGTGAATTGTAGAAATGCTACAACTACAACTGCCTCTTTTTAGCGTTGGTTACATGGACAGTAAATGTAAGACGCAAGACGAGATAAATTGCTTTTGTGAGTCAGTTCCAAGATGGTAATAAGTGGGTTACACTGCATGGTAAATGTCACAGACTTGTAGCTTGTGCCATGGATTCATTTGTTCTTTTTCTGTCTAACTCTCAACAGGACAAACAGGTGAATGAGCTCGCACAGGAGCTGGCCATCCATCTGGGACTAAAAAATCGAAAACCCTACGTCAGTGCAATGGTTGGTAAAATGATTATTGTATTAGATTTTGTCCACTTAGGAATACAAATGAGTAATGTTAAAGGATTTTCTCAGTCTTCAGCTCTGGCATGCTCAGATAAGATGCAGTCTATATGTGGGCATGGAGAAAATCTGATATCACAGTGTCAGTAATTTTTGATTGTGATATCGACATATACATTGTGATTTGTAGTAAAATGTATTAAATATGCAATGCAATGGGCTAATAGCGTACGGAGATATTGAAGACATGGCTCCCATGGTATATATGGTAAATCTCACAGTACATATCGTCATATTGCCAAACTCTAATGCAGACATGGTGCAGATTTTTCCTCATTTGGTCCTGTGTCTCTTGTATCCAGTCTGTTATCTTGTCTTTCCCAGGAAGACGCACTTATCGAGATAGGTGCCACAAACGGAAACATGGCTGCTGAAACCGTCAAGGCAAGTTCCACATTATCTCCAACATTTACCACCATACTTTTTTTTAAAAAATGAATAAACTTTGATTCCTACAAAGTTTACATTTTAGTTTCTTAAATGAGAAATCGTTTCAGCTGGCGGTGATTTTGTGTCACAGAATCAGTGATGATGTTTTGCAGATGTGTTTTTGTTGAGCTTTTACTCATCCTCTCCTTTTCTCATTCCTCTTCTCAGACATTTATTTCATTTGTGCTTGAGTATACTTGAAATGCTTTCTTCCCTTCGCACTTCCAGGTGTCTGGTGCTCATTTAGGAAATGGTCCGAATCCTCTGACTGGCTTTGCACCAGGTGGGGATTCTTGACTTTGACTTGATCAAATTTGTGTTGCATTAACAATCCAGGCAACATGTGTGACTCCACATCTGTTTTCATGATTTAAGTTGAAACATTTGTACAAAATCAATTACGAAGTAAGATCTAAATAAATACCCTCCTGCTTCTCTTCAGTCAGCTTTCCCAGCATGCCTCAGCCCTTCATACCCTCCACGACTCCCAGCTGCCTCCAACCTGCTGTCTCCTCAGTACCTGACACGGTGGACACTTTGGAGGACTCTGAGCTGATGGGAGATGACTTGGACAGCCTGCTCGACTGCTTTCCTAATGAGCAGCAGCCAACTGAGGTAACATCCGTGTTTGTCCTTTCAGACCAGTAGTTTAACTGTTGTCTGGTAATGGAATTAAGGTGTCCTTGATTTTAGAGGATTACTAAACTGGAAGGTGTGGAAGAGCATGTAATAATACATTAATATTGTTCAAGTCTTTAAAAGTTTGGGAATTATGCGCAAAAAACATTTTTTTTAGTGCTGTAAAATCAACTTGTCACAGTTGAATCTTACTTTGGATAGCTAATCCATCGCAGAAAACCCTCATATGAGTGGGAACCCTCATACCCGATATTTTGAGATATGGCTACACTGCCAAATAGCATGAACTTTGTGAGTGATTTGAAATCAAACCCAGAAGACAAATAATATAAGCAAACATGGAGGGCATGCAACAGATGAAATGTGCATTTGTTTGCTTTTTTTTCATTGAACAAATAAATGTGTCCAGTAGGGAAAGAGGTCAGACTCTAAAAAGATGATTGTAAATTTTCCTTTAAAGCTGCATTAATTGTTTTTTTTGTTGTTGTTTTTTCAGCCACTCGGTGGCAGCTGAACAAGCTGTTCTAACAATATTCTCATTAGTACCATAGAAAGTTGATATGCTGACATGTTGGCAAACAACTTTCTGTTTATACATCCAGCAGACACAGAGCAACATTAGCATTAAGTTGGAGTAACGGTTCCTCTCCACTGTTCACCTTCTATTCAGCTCTTTGTTGGTCTCCACCAAACTCCTGAGGGAAATATCTGGCTCTTAAGCAGCTAGATGTTCCACTTTCTACCCCAGCTAGTCGCTCGCATTGTGTATTTGGCATTGGTGCTGGCAAAGTAGCATACAGCGCGTTTATTTGAGCTTTTCCACTGGAGCAGCTGCCTGTCATGGCTAGAAACAACACTGATAAGAGTTTGCTGAACCAGATAATAAGCTCTGCAGAGCTGAGGGAAACTAACGGCAGAGTCTGGTCATAATCCTCTGTGGGGTCATCACTACGAGTGTCCCCTTTCACGTTACACTTAGTCATTTGATCCATTGTTTATGTGAAAATATTGTAGTGTGGGAGATTTGTCATAAATAAACATTTTTATGTAGAGTCTCATATTAAGTTAATTATTTATTATGTTGCCCAGCTATTGTCCATCAACACCTTCAAATCTAATCATTAAATTGAAGCATTGTGGCACTTTGTTCATAGTTTTTTACCTTCTGTCTATTTTCCAGACCCACACCCAGGCAGCATTCTCAGTCCCAGTCCTGCCCGCCCCTACACCCCAGCTACCCCCGGCCTTCTTCAGCTCGACCGTCAGCCAACTCAACTCCCTGGACTCGTTTTCAGGTGGTGGGCGCAGCACCACAACTGCAACACTGGATGCCCTCGATGACCTCTCGACCTCTGGAATTGGTGGCACAGGCGCTCCAGACTTAGGACTGACCTCTATGGCGCTGGATGCTCTGGGCGGCCTCGATTCCCTGGATGACTTATTGGATACGACTCCAAGTGCTGCTGCTGCTGCTCAGAAAGAGTCAAAAACAGAACTGGACGCAGGGGAAAAGTCCCTTGATGATTTGCTAGATGAACTAGATCCCCTGGAGACCGTCTCTGATCCAGGTGGTCAGAGTGGTGATGTCCCTAAACCTGTTGTGAAAGCTGTGGACCAGCTCGACTCCCTTGATGCCCTGGACTCGTTTCCCTCAGTGGAAGGTGTTGGGGCAGCTTTGCCAGCAATCTCCTTTGGGGGAACAGGCCTGGACTCACTCTCTGATTTCAGCTCAACTGGTAATTATGATTTATTGGTGACTTATTATAGTATTGGCAAAGCAGGAGGCCTGTTCTTTTAGATGTCATAACAGCTAATAGATGCTGAAATTAGCTAGAGGGCTTTGACCTACAGCAGTGGTCCCCAACCCCTCTTGAGTTGTGAGCAGATCAACCCAAGAGTGATGTTTTTTGGTTGTTGTTGTTTCATTTGAAGGGCTTCTAGAGCCCCGAAGAAGTGGAAGTATTCAGTATTTTACAAGAAAAAAGCAGAAAAGGTGAACCTAATTTTGTGTAACAGAAATATTTTTTCTTATTTCTTTATTCATGGGGTGACTCCTCAGATTTTTGAAGGCTTTTTATGGGGTTCTGACCCCCAGGTTGGGAACCACTGACCCACAGTCCAGTGTATGTTTCATCGCCCATGTACAAATCAAAAATGTATCCCGAGAAATGTAATGTACATGTACAATGGGAAATGCAGTAAAACCAGACACCAGATTTGAATTTCAAGCAACTTAAATACGTAGGACCATACTGGTGTTTGGACATGTTTTAGTCCATTTACTACAAAGTGTGCACACATTACATGTATACTTAGTTTGTCATTTATTGTCTCTCATTGCTCCTCCGGTATCACAGGTTCTCACAGTGCTGCAGCTCCAGTAATGCGATCTCCAAAGAATAACTACAAAGTAAGACTGATTATCTGGCTTGTGTTACCTGCTCTGTTTTGTTAGCATTAACTGAAATCTTATTCTTACTGTGGCAACAAAGGAGAAGAATAACCAAGAGCTGGTTGCGGTCTCTAACCCCCTGTCCTCCACCCACGAGTTCCTGCAGTCCTGCTCTGCCTGTTTCCCTCGGAAAGGTACGTTAGCCGTCTACCCGTTTCAAACTAACTTTTACTATTCAGGCAGTTTAATGCTGTTTTATTATTATCCCTATTTTGACATTTTACATATCTTAAAAGGAACATGTGGTTTCATCTGCATCCTGAAGCCCTTTCAAAGTTGCTGAAAGGGCAAAAAGCCAAGTGAAAATGCCAAAAAATCTATTCAGAATACACCAGTGGAGATAACAAAATATGTCTTACAAGGTGCAAATATCCATTTGTCCATTTTGTTTTCAGGTCAAGGGATATATACGTTTGTTCACAAGCCAGACCTGGTCCACAGCTGTAAGGGAGACATTCTGTTATGTAGACGAAAGGCAAGTCCTCCTTCGGAGTGGACCAGAGTGCGACCGCTTCCTACGTGGACTTCCTTCTCTGGGCCGTTTGTACTCTGCAGGGGTAAGGATCTCCAAATCAGGATCTCTTTGTCGTGAATTTGTTTGTTGGTATTAATTGTTCATTGCTCGTTATTGTCGTTTAATTGACTTGCGTAGTACATGTGCCATGACAACATAGTGTTTGTTTTGTTTTGTGTGTGTCTCCATGCGGTATGTTGTGCCGAAAAGAGCCTAATTACAGTACGTTTGCATAAAACACTTACATCGGGTGTCAGATCTGAACACTAAGACTTGATAACGTCAACAGTGATGGACTCAATTTAGTGGACACACTTTCCTGAACATTTTAATATATTAAACATGGCTGCTTATATGATTATACACAGTATTAATTCATCAGAGGTACAAAACCGGAAACTGTTAATGAAATGCCAGAAGAGTTTTTAGTGATGAAGTCACTTTCCTATCTTTTATTCTTCCATGTAGAATAAAAGAATAAACAATTCTAAAAATATATGTTAAAAATTAAATTTAAAAAAACCCAACTCTGCCTTTTCGTCTTAATTGACTATGTTCAAATGCAACTGAACAGAGACACAGTTTCTTCAAAGACGGCCAGAGACAAACATGTGAATGGATGTTTTTGTGGTGTTTTACAAACTAATTCCTGTAGCAGACCTTTGGAACGCAGAGACTTTTCTCGTTGTATTTTATGGCCGGACTAGACTGTCATCATAGTTAACTGTTGACAGGATGCAAAAGGGAGAACTTCCCACTAGCTCTGTGTGCTGTGCACGGTCCTCTTGGCCATTTTTGATACTATTGTTTCGGCTGGTATCAATAATATATTGAGGTTTTATACCCAGCCCTATCTGCACAATTACAAGGCGTTTCACTACACATCTTTCACCATGCTGATCTTTTCTACAACCAAAGATAACAGTCCATTAGCTTTCAGAAATAAGAGCATTTACAAGAAAGCTGGCTAAGCTGCTACGTGACTTACAAAGTTAAACAACTGCCAAGTGTGGAGCTAACAGTAGGTGTAGTTTTCAAAACTGCAAGTTGCACGTTTGACAGCATGGCACATCCTGAAACCCAGAACTACACAGTAGGCAAATAGAAACATCAGAGCAAAGTTTGTTCTTTCAATCAGAGACACTCTTTTGAAGCAGTGTTGTCTTCCTTTGACCATGTGATCTTTGAGTTTCATCATATGTTGCGTTTGTGTCAGGGAAGGCTTTGGGAAGGCAGTTTGGATTTACACTCATCGGGCGTTCTTGATACGACTTGGTAGTTTTGGGGAAGTTACCTCATGTTTACATTTTTCCCACAACTCCCTGCCATGTTGATCGGTCAGAAACAGTTGAATGTGAAGGAACAAATGAATTCAGGAAAACCGTCATGGCAGTCACTTACTAACTACTGAAATTCAAACCGCTGTACAGTTAAAGAGGGAAATCGTAATGGAAATGAGTGATTAACGTGATTGTGTTCATTTCTTACATGTCCAGAGCTGATCAATTCCGGCGATGACGGCCTGTGTAAGTACAGAGAGAAATGCAATTTTGCCTTCAACCAGCTGGAGATCGACGTTTGGACAGAGGAGAGGAAGGGGACGCTGGACAGAAAGCTGCTGTTTGAAACTGCAGCTGTCAAACTAGACCCTGTAAACGGCATCATACGCCTTCTACAGGAAAACAAGGGCGTGTTCATATTCGTCTGTCAGGTAAGTGCGCTTATACAGTTTATATAATTATTATTATTTTACACACATGGTTTCAAATCTGTGTTTTTAAGTTGAGTAATGTCTGTTTTACTTATTTTTACTATTATACAGTATATATTTTTAATTACTTTGTTGTTCTCTTTTATTTTCTATTATTTATTGATTGCATATTTGTTTTTTAATTTGTTCTAATTCTATGTATATTACTATTTTTCTGTAGCCTGGAAATTATGTTATCTTTAATTTTTAATATAATTTTTTATCTGCTCAGGTTAAATTATGGAAGGCAAAAATGACTAAGAAATAAATAGACAAAAAAAATATTAGGAGAATAGATTGAAAAATGCTGAAATAAATACAGAAATATACTGTTGTCACTGTCTGTTTTTGTATGAGAATGAAGTAGATGGGTTGCGCTAACCTCCCTGTAAAGCATGACGATGGCTTTACAGTGGTTAGGTTAGGACCGCTGACCTCATTAACATACAGACACAAAAATCTAGAAATAAATAAAAGTAGAAATACAGAAATAAGTATAATTAGATGGATAGAAATGTAGAAATAACATTAGTAGTAGTCGTCGTAGTAGTAGTATTTAATGTTTATTATTTATGTCTAACATGTGTCTATATTTATTATTTTATTTATTAAAATACTGATTAAATGTATTTCTGTATTTAACTCTGTTACTTATTACAAAGTCCAGTTCCAGTTGTATTGTGTAAGAAAAACACTGGAAACCTAAGAAGTACCAGTTGCCAGTGTTTGTTTCTGCATGTCACACTGTTACACTACGCTGTACACTACTGTATGTTTTTAATCTTTAATCATATGCCTGTCTCTCTGAACATTTACACTTGTCTCTCTAGGAATGCTATGACAGTAAACCTAGAATCATCAGTAAACGCTGCAAAGACAATCACACCATCTGCTCTAACTTGGATGCTCGCCACACCTTCGATGCCAATAAGTGAGCTTGTTTACAACACACGTGTCACTCATCCTCTTGTCCGCTGTCATTTTGCTCACAGGCTAACTCTTTAACTCTCATGTCTTTCTCTCTATCTAACACGCTTTGATTTCTCCCTCTGTGCCCGCCAGGTGCTTGGCGTTTGTGGTGAATACCCACAGTGTAAACTACAGAAAGGTCCGTCCGCTGAGCGTCCTGTGCCACTTGGATTTGTGCCGACAAGCCATCCGGTACGGCTGCCAGAGAGAGGACAGCTGCCTTTATGCCCACTCCGTCATAGAGCTCAAAACCTGGAGGGTGCAGCGAGACACAGGTGCAGTCTGTCAGACACATGCAGGGGAAATGGTAGAATCAGGAGTGGCACTAAATGTAAGGTGCTTATTAAAACAGGAGTTGGTGTAAACACATTTGATTTATTTTAAAGCTGCACTAATCTATTATTTTTACATTAACAACAGGCCAAATGACTATGTGTAACGTAAAAGGGGTGGCTCATAGTGACGAATCAACAAATAATTAATCAGCTCTGCAGTTCCCCTCAGCTCTAAAGAGCTTTTTACTGTCTTTTAACTACTTTTTGCAACTATACTGTTGTGGTGGAAATCTGAAAAAAAAAGAATCTCAACACTGAGAACTGTCTTTGTGGTATTTATTAAGAAGCTTTTGGCACAGAAAGGATCAGAGCAGGTCACAGAGTATGCAACAGTCTGTAAGTGTCTGATAGCCAGGCTGTGTGTGTCAAAGGCCTTTTTAAAGGGAAGGGGTGCTTTGTTTAGACAGGTGGTCAGGATGTCTGTGAACCCCAGGAGGTCTGTGTCAGCCCTCTTATTTGTGCTGTCTTAATTAGTTCCTGCCAGAGGTTTACGATCCGCAGCTGGTTTATGACCTGCAGCAGGAGTCATAGTAAGGTCACGGTAAAGGTTGACTGATCAGGCCACTGAGTTTCACCTGATGTCTATAAATTTCCACTGTGGCTTAATAGATTGTAAAGATGCAAGGTTATACAGTTGTTCAATAGTAATGTTTAACAGCAAATTTCCATTACACTGTTTTGGTTCACTTTCTCTGATCTCATCAGTGTCATTCCCAGCAGCAGCAGGCAGCTGTCTTCAGCGAAAAAACTCTGATAAACTCACTGTACACTACCTGCTCAGCACCAAACGGCAGACAGACACAGTTAAGAGACTGGCTGGGGAACATATTGTAGCATTTAGCAGCTACAGAGGCGGATATTTCCTTCAGGATGGAGAACAAAACAAAGCTAAAAGGAGAGAGAATGTTGGATTTACATTCATCAGGTGGACAGACACATGACTCCAAATGAATGATAATGTTGCTCCATATCTGCTGGTTTGCTATATCAACTTTGAAAGGTGATAATATGTCAGTATGCATTGACAGTTTTACTGCCCTCAAGTGGCCAAAAATCAATCAATTAATACTGCTTAAAGAAATTTTTTATGTTGATCAGTTATTAAATCCAAAGAGAGTCAATACTGTAAAAATAACAAGTGTTTCAGGATGCGTAGGAGTGTTCCCCTTCGATATTCCGAGTAGAAACCAGAAGACAGCAGTAGCGTGTAGTGTTTGTCTTACTTGCGAGTGGTGACTTTATTTCTGTGTGTGTGTGTGTGTGTGTGTGTGTGTGTGTGTGTGTGTGTGTGTTTACAGGCATCAGCCCTGATGAGATTGTGAAAGTATCCACAAAGTATTATGACAAGCAGGAGCCAAACTCAAGCAAACAGAAAGGAAATAGAGTAAGAAACTTTTTTTTTTAATCATTTTTACTGAGACAACAGTGTTTCTCTGGCATATAGGCCGTCCCCGTCACAGTCTGTTGTTGGTCAACTTGTCCAGCATCCTCCGCTGTTTGTCCTTATTTTTGTAAATGTTATGAAACCACATGTTGAAGCAGTGACACCACCTCACTACTGGCCTTGTTGATGTCTTTTGATTAAATTCTTCACCTTTTGTAATTAATAGAGCTTTTGATGTATCATATTTATCATAAATTAATTAAATGTACTGTGCTCGGAGCAACCAGATTGCACATTATTGGCTAATCTGTGTAATTATTGGTTAATTTAAACCTACTTTTTTTTTTTTTAAATAGGTAATCTTTGAGAATATTTTGTAGTTGATTTTGGCAGATGAAAGTTAAATGACTATCACTCTAACCTTGCCATCATTTAATTTTAAGCAGATTTCTTTTGGAGGTGGTGGGAGCAAACCAAAAGGAGGAGGAGGAGGAGTTGGGAAGAGTCTGAACATGAAGATGAAGTTTGCCTGTGGTCAGTGCTGGTGGGACCGCCTGATCAGTGAACCAGACAAAGCCCTCAAATACTGCACTGCCAAGGCCAGGCATGCGTGAGTAAAACTAATATATTTGTATAGTTCCTATACACGAAGTGATGGAAAATGTATTTAATTATTTGTTTCTCAAATTACAAAAGTTATCTATAAACATAGCCATGTCCTATTATCAGGGATCCTATTAAATATTAACCAGAGATTTTCAAACCTGTTTGAAAAAAGAGGAAAGGTTAAATGTTGCCTATATATAAAACTGGCAAATAACAGCCAAAATTTTCCATCCATATTCCACCTCCTATCTGGGTCTGGCAGCTGTCTCATTTTCAGCCTCTGTCCTCTTCAGGTGGACTAAAGATAGATGGACACTGCTGGTCAAGTCCTTGGAGAGAAGTAAATGGGTTGAGGTCCGACCGCTGCCACATGCCAAGAACTTCCCTGTGCAGTATGATGTAGGTGTGCTTCCTCTGCTCTTTAATACAAGTAGTTTCAACCAGGTGCTCGGATTCATCATGGACATTCCCACACTGATGAGCAAAGGTCTTCCTCAATCTTTCTTGCATTTCTATGTTAGTATGTTTTGTATATTTGGCACTGTAAAGATTAAATTTGCAAGTTTGCCTGTTGGTGCTGATTATGGGGTCTCTTGAAAGTTTGTACCGAACATTGTTCTCTGTGTTTAACACGTTTTCTCTTTGCAGATATGTACCCAGATTTTGGAGAAAAGGAAATGTAACTACAGTGGGAAATGCACCTTTGCTCACAGCCAAGAGGAGAAGGAGATGTGGATGTATATGAAGAATAATGACTGTGAGTTATTAAAATAATGCTTTAAAAGAGTACTCCACTGATTTAGCATTGTACACCTATGACATCGTGGGATTCACGATGGGCTTTAAAAAAAGATCAAAACTGATGCAGCAGAACCAGAGGTATTATCTTTTTTTATTACATGCAGTCTTCTTCCTTGTCCAAATCTGGTGCTTACATTATTACCCACAATGCAACTCAACCACCGACAGTTCAGTCGGCGATTCAGGTGTGTTATGCTAGTAGAAGCTAAAGTAGCCTTGAGCTTCAAGCCTCAAGCAGAGATGAGGAGCAGGCTACAGCTCACTTCTTTCTAACTCCACACCTCCAGATTATTTTCAATTTCAAACTTGCAGTCTTCAGCTTCAACCGCTGACTCGAGTGATGTCACTTGAGGCAATTTATCAGGTATCACACAGCTCCCTTTATACGCCTTTTTTCACATATGCAGTACTCCCCAAGACCTGTAAACAGACTTTGATGTGTAGAATTGGTGGAGTTCCCCTTTAAATCACTCTGCAATACAGTTTTCATAAAATAAGGGGTAGACCAAAGTAATGTGGAAATCCTACCTAACATAACAAAGCCCTGTCTGAAGAGTTCCTAGTGTGTCTGGCCAGGCTGTACTTTGAGTTGAATGCTAACATGCTGATGTTTTGCAGGTATAATGTTTTTCTATGTTCGCCATCTTAGTTTAGCGTGTTAGCATGCTAACATTTGCTAATTAGTACAGCTGAGGCTGATGGGAATGTCATTAGTTTTGCAGGTGTTTGGCCATAAACCAAAGTATCCTCACTGTTCTCACTATACCAACGTATAGACACTATTCTCTGTCGAATATTAAATGCTATTGATCTATGACTTAAAAGTGGTTAATAATACTCTAATATATTTGTGACTTCTGTAAAAACACACAGCATTCAAAGTCACAGAGCAGCATCTAGTGGAATATATTGTGATTATACTTCACTTGCTGTTTCCGTCAGCTCGAGTCACATTTCGAAACAACACTTCGAAATGTTGCTAGAATGGGCAGAAATCTGTAAATGCATAATCTCAAATCTCGCTTGAAGAGCACTGCGCCCAATCGTTTGGGCCTTGATTTGTTGTCTGACTTCGACATCACCTCTCACTGAACATCCTCAAAGTGATAACAGATTTGTATTTGTGCCTGTAGTGCGGGACATGCAGCAGATATATGACATGTGGCTGACATTAACCACCCACAACCGGCAGGCAGATGGAGCCATGCTCACCCAGCCCGTCCCAGAAGAGAAATGCATCGTCATGCCAACTGACTATGCTGAACCAATGGTGGGTATACATTTGTTTTCCAGTTCAGTAATGTCAAAGACCAAAAACAGCTGCACTGGCACCGAACTAAAACTTACACGTGTTTCCTGACTATGCATCTGTAAGAAGATGACGTTGATGTTCCCTTTTTGTATTTTAGAGTGGCTTTCACTGCCGTCTGTGTGGTAAACATAGTAACAGTGGGCGGCAGTGGCAGCAGCACATCTCCTCTGAGAAGCACAAGGACCGAGTGTTCAGCTGTGAGGGAGAAGACGAAGCTCTGACGTGGAGCTACCGTTTCCCTGGCACATGCTTTGAACTGTGCCCCAAGTAAGACCTTTTCCTGGATCAGTTGTTGGATTCAGTCAGTGCAGAAAATAATTAACTGCTAAAGTCACCTGGTTAGGGGTCCAGCATTGGAGTGTTGTCGTTTTAAATCGCAGACACATCCCACGAAACTTTAGAAGTAACTTAACCCCTGAAAATGTTTTTTGTTTACCTCCGGTGGTTTAACTTCTCACCTTTCTGCAGTGATGTAGAAGTGTACTCCAGGGTGTGTCCGTGCACTGTGACATCACTGTTGGGCGTGGTTACAGGTGCAACCGAGCACACGTCAGTGACGCTGGCTCTGGTCAGAAGTAAAACAGAGTTGAAACTTTAAAACCAGGGAGAGCAGTGAAACACATGAGTATAAAGGTTTGGTCCACTAGTTTCTGACTAAACGTTTAGCAGTTTAAACTTTTGTCTTTTCAGCCAGGAGATTTGGGTTCAAAATTGTGAAGCATTTGCGTTTTTCCAAAATCGGGTTTAAAGGTCAAGTGAAGCGAAGAGCTGTCAGTATTATCAGGTCTATATTACTTCACACAGAACTAACTTATTTGATTGGGAATTACCGACAGCATCAAAAACATACAGTGAGCACTTAACTATCAGAGTAAAAATGAAAAATGTTAAAACTGATGAAACATTTTGCGTTATATTAATGTTTGACAGGTTGGATGGCGGCTGTCCTGACGGTGTGAGCTGTGACTACGCCCACAGCCCGGAGGAGCTGCAGGAGTGGACTGAGAGGCGGGATTTCCTGCGACAGAAGCTGGCCACAGCCAGGAAAGACATGCTCATCATGCCTGATGAGTTTGATTTTGGGAAGTACAACTTTCTACTTCAGGACTGAGAAGAAGTTCTTTTGACTTTGTGAGCCATTTTTTGTAACTGCCAAAGTAGAATTTCAAAACCAAAGTCAGCAGGTGATGTGATTTTTAAAAAAAAACAAAACACTTGAAATATGAAGCAGGTGTATTTGCATTCCCAAACATGCCATATACTCTTTACTTTAAACTGGTACAGATTTGAATTTCTTCTAACAGTGTATGGATCATTTTCAGAGCTACTGAAAAAGTACTCAATGCTGTGAACGTAAGGCTCATGTTGGTGCCACACAGCAGATACAAACACACACCATTCATCTCAGACTATTCATAAAGGGTTCATATTTAACCATTACATGCCGCCTTTTGTGTGCTCTGACCCATGTGACATTCACACAAAATGATGTTAAATTGTTTTGTTCTTTTCCCTTCTGTTTGAGCAGGGAGTATTAATAGTGCTTTCAGTCCACCGTTCACAAAGACGCAGGATGTTTAAAGCCTTACCTGTGCATTAAAATACTCCCCACAAATGATTTCTCAAAGTCTCAACGTTTAACACAAATAAAAATTGTCAACTTCAGTACTGATTTGTTATCCCGCAAAGACATGTGTTTTTGGTGGTATGATTCGACTTTGTGTAGTTTTTTGTGGAGCATAGGTGTGTTATTCTGGTTATTATATTACTATCATCAAAGAAGGTTGTTGCCGTATTGGCCAAATTATTATGTGACTAATAGTTTTGTCCATTGTTTAACTAAATGACAAGTAAACCAAGTGAAGCACTGTTTTTCCAGTTAGACCTGTGAACTATGTAAAAGGTTGAAAAAGAATATAAAGGACAGAAATAGTTTGCAAAAAGGAAAATTAAAACTCAGTACAGTTTATCAGGTAATATACTTACTGTGTACGTCAGTGGCAGGAATGTATCTCTGTTTGTGAGTGAAGTGTGTTATGTGCCATATACTGTGTTTGAAAAAGGAAAAAACTAGGTATGTATGAAATACAAAGAGATAGAGGATGAAAAGATAACAATGTTGACGTAGGTAGAGAGAGACGGTAAATAATAGAAATAATAATACTATTAAAAAGGTCATGAGGTATTTGGTTTGAAGTCAATCTCAGATCGTGCCTTCAGCAGCAGTTATTTTTGTATGTAAACTGGTTGAATGTTACTAAGTACATTTACGCAAGTACTGTACCTAGTAGGTACAGATTTGAGGTACTTGTACTTTACTTGAGTATTTCCATTTAATGCTAGTTTATACTTCTACTCCACTACAATTCAGAGAGAAATATTGTTTATTACTTTTTATTTTTTACCACTTAACAAATCAAGATTTTACATAGAAAATACATGAGCTTTTATGATGCATTGTTATGGAACTAAAACTACCCGACAGTAGCCTATATAGCATAATTCAAATTAGTTCAACCAACTACAACATTAAAACATAGGCTACATAATAATGCAACAGTCACAGGGGCCAATGTTCTACATTAGGTACTTTAACTTTTGATAATATAAGGAAATTTGCTAATAATACTTATGAGACTTAACATAATGATAACATTTTGAATGCAGGACTTTTACTTGTAATGTACTGAGTACATTGAGTCGTTTTTACATTGTGGTATTGCTACTAGTACTTCCTCCACCGCTGTCAGCAAAGTGTACTTTGTGCTTAAATGCCATCAGCATTATAGTGCAGTACTCAAACGCATCACTAGATGGCGCGGGGCGCTTGGGTGATCCTGGCCTCGAGCCTCCTCTCTCTGTCTTGCACCTGCACGTGAGGCCGTGCGTGGAGAGAAATGTGCTCTGCCCAACAGGGTTGTTATGGTTAACATTCATTAGAGGCCGGCCCCTGCTTTCTCATAGGCCCTGCGGTGTGACCGACAGGCGCGCGCTCAGCTGACATCGACTGAACAAGGTGTAGGGGGCGTGGCTCACTATGCTCATTATCTCACAAGTTGTTTGTACACACGCAGACGTCCCCGTGATGTGACCCGCTGCAAAGTTGGTTAAAGTGACTTTCAGCCAGCAGCAGAGAGCACGCGGACACTCACACACAGCTTGAGCGTTTCTCACTCGGCTGGACTCGTCTCTCAGACATCAGTAGGTAGTTTCACAGGTCGTTCATAATGTCCACTGCGAACCAGATGTTCGGAGATAAGAGCGACGTTCCTGATCTCCTCAAGTCCTTGGCGGACTATCCCTTCTCCTTCCCTGCCTTTGATGACACCGGTAAGAATATTTTCTTGTTTTTTCAAGCAGAAGAACAGGCTTGAAACTCGTCAAAGCAGTTGTCCTTATCATATTGTAAGCTGTAGCAGCCAGACTTGGTTTAAGCAGCAAGTGGAATGTATTTACTCATGTAGCCTATTGTAAGTGCAATTTTAAGGTACTTATATTTAATATTATTGGGTCACTTTATGCTACTTCTACTCCACTACATTTCAGAGGGAAATTTGTACTATTTACTACATTTATGTGATTAAACATACGATCTGCATAGTATGCATTTTTATAGATTGAAATACAGAAACCGAATGTCAAGTAAATTAGCTTCAACTCGACCAACATCACCAGTAATAATTATTCAGTCATATAATATAGCCTTATGACAGTGGCCATTCTGCTGCCTAATGAGTACTTTTACTTTTGATGCTCTAAGTATTTTTTTTTACTGTTAAAACTACTTCAGTAAAATTAAGAATGCAGGACTAGTATTTTTACATCAAGGTATTGCTACTGTTTATTTAAGTGAAAGATCCCAGTACTTATTCCACCACTGGTATAAAGTTACTAGAACTAGTAAACAACTTTAATCCTGATGATCATATGAGAAACTGCAAAACACCTCACAACCCTCATTGCAATGAGGTTAAATGTTGTCTGGTCCCTCTCTCATATATACCCTGCTGTAATCAGGAGCTGCTCCTCATCACATTGATTACTGTAGTAAAGGTGATCATGGTTTTATGTTGAGGTTATCAGTGTTGCAGGGTCAGGCCTATGTGGAAATGTGTCCAGCTGTTCTAATCACTCAAAATGTGCACAAGTGAGGAAAGGCAGTGAGCTGCATTATGTCAGCAAACTGTCTGAGCTGTTTCTCCGTGCAGTCACAACTGATGCAACAACACTGAAACAGTCCTCACTCAGGGTTTCATCACATCATTAGTTTCTCTGTGCACTCGGTTCTTCGTGTACTGTATACTTTCTTGCTTACTTTCCATTTTTGGGGGGGGCATTTTATTCTTTATTCGGTAGTTGACAGTTGAGACAGACAGGAAACATGAGGAGAGAGTGAGGGGTGGATGACATGCAGCAAAGGCCCGCAGCTCTACTTGAACCAGATAGGTTGGGATCACATGTTGTGGTAATTTAGACCACTAGGCCACAGGTGTGCCCCTTACTGTCTTACATCGAGTGTTGTTTGCTTTTTTCCCCTCACCTGTACTCCAGATGGTGAGGACAGTGTTGTTAGTACATTGTGCGGTATGCTCTGTTTATTGTGTGTGATCAGACTTTCACATCCAAGCAAAAGTGACCCTTTGTAACACTGGAAAAATAACTTTGTTACTTTGCTATTATGGCAAATGGTAATGGTAAATGGACTTCACTTATAAAGCACTTTTACAGATTGGTCTCATTCATCCATTCACACACCGATGTGACAGAGCTGCCATGCAAGGTGCTGGCCTCCATCAGGAGCAATTTAGGGTTCAGTGTCTTGCCCAAGGACACTTCGACATGTAGACAGGAGATGGGGATCGAACTACCACTGGGATCAGTGGATGACCCGCTCTATCTCCTGAGCCACAGCTGCCCCAAATTATGCTCTTTTACTTTGCTGCCAACATATTTCATCATTAAAAAAACAAAAATACAAGTTGCACTCTTAAAATTTCTATTTGCTGACTAAACTTGCCTATAAAATTGCTGGTGTGGATATGAAGAATTTGGACATGCCATCAGCAAGGTGGATGTTTGGAGGGAATAGGCGGAGGGACATTGGGGTCACTCACGTTGGCCCCGGGAGACAATGCTGGGATTTAGATTCAGCATGTAATAATGTACTGACTTCTTTGTTTTTGGTACATCTACGAAGTATTCACGTGTTTGTGTCATTGGAACACGTGCAAAATAATGATCATGTTGTAAACTCTTCATTGAATTTCATCATCTTGGACTGCCAACATTGATGCATTTGCTGCTTGTGCTGACACGTTAATTAACTAATATGCAACCAAGCACATGACATGCAGAGGTTTTGCTGTAAATCTCAATATAATGCAACGTAGAGCAGAATACAATTTACCTACATGTTTTAAGCATGACAAAATGCACGACAGCATAGTTTGTTTTTTTATTATCTGACTGGCAGAACTTGATTAGATATGAAAAATTGTCATAAAAGCGTGACCTCATGGCAGTTGGCCTCCACATCAATAACACTAAGTTATAGCACACTAAGATTATTAGACATGAAGTATGAAAAGACAACAATGATTAATTGAAATAACCTGAAAATATGAAACTTGTATCATTTTGATGTTATGACTCAGCATGTTACGGCCTCCGCAGCACCAGAGAGATACTCGTTTATTTTCACTGATGGTAGGCCCGTCCACTGTAATGTAATTCATTCTTCCAACTTATACTTGGCTTCGGTTCATGGGTTTATTATCATTGATTTAGACACACACTTGCACACATCTCTAGATTAACAGTTTCACCGTCTTGTTTGTTGTGGCTGGTAATAATATGATGTGACACCGATAGTCACCTTGCTGTCTGCTGTCCTTTCCTTTTGTTGCGATCAATAATGACTGAAATAATTCTGCTTGGAGTTTCTGTTAAAACTCTGGCATTCTGCTTAGATAGATTGACAGGGCCAGCAGGTGTTTGCATGGTTTGTACAGCACACAACAGACCCAAGACTTTTCTTGTTGCTCTTTTCAATAAGCTCTGCAGGATATTTAGCAAGTAACATGACAACTTTGCATGTATACTGTGAACTGTTTGCACAAGTACAGGAGAGGTGCCCCCCCCCCACACACACACACAAAGCCAGACTGACCCAGTTACCCCTGCCACATGACACTTTGATATTAATCATCCTGAGAAAGAGGGAGTCTCAAGCTATGTACAAGTACTATGCTACATAATAAGTCTCAGCAAGTTGGGAATTTGTAGTGTGTTTATACTTGAACATTGACAAAATGGATTAAAATGTATGTGAACACTTCACACAACAGAGAAATATTGTTTCATTGTGCACAAGTTAACTGGATTGCAGTATAAACACTCTTGAGTAAAACATATTCTCCTAAATGTTTCAGAGAAATTAAAGTACATGGTTTCCTGCAGTGCAGCACTCCCAAAGCAATTTGGAATTTGCTGCCTTGCTTAAGGGTACTTCAGTACTGTTGATAGGCACAATGGATGAAATGCCAGCAGCCTCTCTGTTTTCCACCTTGTCAGTGCCAGTATCGGCAACCAACGACCCCGGCCTTTTTAAATAATTTAGGGAGATACAATTTTTACAGAAAATACAACTGAATGGATAAATACAATTCAGTATTTTGGTGTGTGGTGGTGGTGTTAAATACTCAGAAAACATTATAGAGTTTGGTTGGTGGCAAGAAAACATTTCTGCTGAGGGAATTTAGGCTTATGAACTATCTCTGAAATCCTGACCTCATGTTAACAGGGTGTTTGGTTCACACAGTATTCGTAGGTGGTGCATACCCTGTAACAACGTTTGCATGTCACTCACTCTCTCTATACATTTCCCATTCCTCTATGCTTTCAATTATTGAATCTGCTGCAGCGGGGATTTAGCTGGCTTCCTCTCTGCTGGGACGGTGACAGCAGACACAATGTACTTTGTTTACCGCGTGGTTACTGTGATGAACGTGTTGGAAAACACAGATTAGTGGTGAAGGTGGGGTGTTGCGCGGTTTGTACATTGTGTTCCTGAACCCAAACAGCCTCCAGAAGAGCTCGAGAGAGCCTCGCGCGCGCTCACTGTCGCTTGCGATATAGCAGCGCGTGCACGGAAACGTTAGATTTCCTGTTCGTGTTCTTGTGACACTGCCAGCGTCTGATGTGGAAGAATTAAATACTATAAAAATATACTTCTACTCTAAATTACTTTAAAATGTAACTATAAACTAACATATGGTTGAAACATTATAGTTTTGTTAGGAAGTAGCAACAAATTGTGGTAATTTATTATAAAGACACTGAGTAGTTTTCTTTAGAGCTGCCGGTACACGACTTGTACTGTGTTACCTTTGGGTCCCGTGCCCGCTCCAGCTCGCCTTGGCCTGCACGTGCCAAGTGTCTGATGCTACGCCCCTCGACAGATTGTACTTTCATGTGAGTAGGATGGGGGCGGTGGCACGTGTATGGCCACGGGTGTCTTCTTGCAGAGGGTAGGGTGCGAGAAAAAAAGTCTGTGCACGAGCGCACTTGCGGTTTAATCTGTGGCCATCACGAAAGTGTGTAAATGTGTGATATGCACCTGGACGCTCCTCCGCGTTCAAACCCTGCGCTTTGTATGCGCGAGCGGTGACACTTTCCACTAGATATTAATGTGCTGGCTGCACGAGACTAAATGTTCTTAATACGGTTCACGTTTCGCATGTATGGACTGTACAGCCTATCTTTATTGATCATATGGACAATTTGCGGCCAATGAGCAGTTGTAGAACTACTACACAGACAAAAAGAAGCGTCCTTGTAGCCGCTGTAATCACATTCATACGGACAGCACTGACAACCAATCAGCTGCTACTATTCCACGAGTGGGCGGGGCAGGCGACTCATGAATATCCAACAAGCGCGCTCGGTGGGAGAGTAGAACAAGGGGTTAGTGTAGTGTTGTTGTTGTTGTTGTTGTTGTTGTTGTTGTTGCTGCTGCTTCCAAACGCGTTAATATTATCAAACAGGCCTGAACGCAGCGGCAGTGGTGAAGCAAGGTTAGAGCCGCGCTTCGTTTTGTTCCAGTCGCTTCTCGGCGGAGGAGGCTGCTGTCGGTACCGTTAGGAGCGTCGCCCCGGTCTGCTCGGAGCTTGGCAGGGAACAATGCCTGGCGCAGCCGCGGTGACAGTGGCGCTTCAGCCCAGTGGCAACGCCATTACAGCGGCTCCGCAGAAGTCCTTCCCTTTTGTTTCAAAGAAGATCATGGACGTTCCTCCTCCCAACATCCTGGAGGAAGGCGACGACGGTAAGATCAAAATGCGACAACGAGCGCTCAGTTGTCCAGTTTTGTTTCAGCCTTATGAATGAGCTGCGAGTTTGTCGACGGGTTTCGAAGCCAACTATATGTGTATAATCGTCAAACGTGCCAAAGGCTGTCCATTTTATTTGGACGCAAGTATGGCCGTTAATTAGGCGAGATTAGTGCGGACATGCCATATGTCGCGCGCAGGCATGTTCATCCGAGGCTGCGGAAAAGAACAGAAAGTTCCAACTCCTCTCTGCTGCTCTGCAAGCAGCGCACCCAGACTGGGGAGACACTTAAAGGCTCAGACAGTGCTGGGCTTTTCATTTAACACGTTGGTCTAGTGTTATTTGGTCCCTGTAGTATGCGGGGTGGTGTTTTGTGTTTTGGGGTGCGTGTGTGGAACAAGCAGTGCTCTCTCTCGCTACTACTTTCTGGTTTCCCCAAAGCCCCATTCTGTCTTGTATTTCATGTAGTCATCTACTTTCTCACTTTCATACTAATTGACAGGGTTTTTGGTTATAACCACTCCTTTTTTCCGTCAGATGTCACACCACCACCACAACCCCCGTTTTCCCACCCTGCCCTATTACCATCTATTAGCCTTCTTAGCTTTTCCTGTGTGTGCAGTGTCTCACACTCTCTAAAAGGACCCCTGAAGTCATGTGTGTGTGCACAGGAAAACATTTTACTCATAGCAAGCAGCCATTTATTAAACTACTGTTCCCTCTTGTCTTTAATGCAGAAATAGAAAAAGAGAAGTTATGCTCATCTGAGGATGTGGAGGGAGGCGGGGCTGGAGCAGCCAATGCTGGTGGAGGTTCTAGAGGAGGAGGTGGCGGCGGTGGAGGGGTATCAGCTTCCTTGACCCCAGCCATTTGGGAGAAGACCATCCCCTATGACGGGGAGAGCTTCCACTTGGAGTACATGGACCTGGATGAGTTCCTCTTGGAGAACGGGATCCCTGTGACCCTGGATGAGGAGGAGCTGCAGAAGACTTTGACCTCACTGGTAGGCAAAGGCAAATCCATCCCCAAGGTTACTGCCACAGCTACTACTACTACACCTACGCCTGCAGATGCTGCAGCCTCCAACTCAGAATCTCCCCCCTCCATCTCCGCCACTCCTACGGTCACCTCAGACCCAGAGGAAACGGTGACAGTCACTACGCTACAACCAGCTAAACTAGAAGAAGAAGAGGAAGGACAAGAAGAGAAGTCTATGTCCGAGGAGGTGACAGCAGAAGTGGAAGTGAAAGAGAAGAAAACAGGTGAGAAATTTAGATTTATATGGGCTGATATTTCTTACATGTTATAACAGATGGACAGCTGATGGGATTCTTCGGATGCACAGTTTATTTATGATATTTCAGAGCTTATTCTTTCCTGTTCCTTTTTAAAATTCCCCATCGCTATTAGACTGAATAATTTTAGAAAAACAATTCTCTTAAGCTCTGAATCTAGAAGCTGAATACTGGATACTTAAGTAAGCCATTTGTTTCAGCTGCCTGTAGTTGTATAGGTGTTGTATGGTTTGTAGTTTAGTGTAGTTTTAGTTGCTCTAGCCACGTAGCATGGCGTAACATTAGACACACAGACAACACCCTGACCTTTGAGCCCATGCCATAGCTTTTATTTGTTTGGCACATGGCCAGCATGACGGCCCACTACACATCTCAGTGGCCAAATTTTCCATAAACACCTGAAACCAAAAGCAGACATTACCAGTGCATTGTTGAGAAAAATCATATTACCCATTGACCAAAACATCTGCAAGCTCAGCTACAATCAAAAATCAACGCAATGTGCTGATACAAATATCAAATTCACAACCATCGGAGGGGAAAATAAACTCTCCCAAACCCTGAAAATGTTCGCTTATGTAGACCCAGGTCACACAGAAACTCAAGCTCAAACACATTTATTTACTCAAACACTGTACAATTTGTATTTTTACTCAAAACAAATCAAACACATACGCCGACTCTTTCCCCAGAGAACCCTTTTCTTCTTTTTTAATAATAAAAAAACTTATTTAACAATATATTTTAAAAACACAATGACATTATATTTGACTACAGAAAGGGACGACTAAATGTGATTGCAGTTGGACTTTAAGATCGCTCGGGGTTCTGGTCAGTCCTGATAAAGATTAAAGCATTTGCAAGCAGAGTGGTGGCTTTATTATTATGGATTAGAGATCAAAGATGGGGTGGGGGTGTTTTCACGCAGCCATTAAATTCACCTGGAAAAAACACATCCTTAGGAAAGACATTGCTGAGTTTCTAATTGTGTTATAACTCAGTATGAGGAGCAAAAGTACATATAATGTCATCCCATACAACAAAACCACAACTACAGCCCCAAACATCACCACAGAGTTGAATCAACAGCTCCCTGACACAGTCTGAACAAAAACTGAACATTATAAGCTTCACAAAGACAGGATTCTTTACAGGATCTTTGTATCGATCTGGATTACAATGTGCAACTTTTTTCTCGTTACTCTAGGAAAATAGCAATGCTTAATCTCCTCTGTGTCTAATGCTATTATAAGCAAACATTTTAGGCCGCAGCCAGATGCGTGTCTATTCTTAAAGGCTACCCATTGAACTTATGTTTTATTGGAGTGGCCCACTTGTTCTCTCCGCACCCATAGACCATAACCCCGCAGACCGTAACACACCCTCCCCCATCGACCCAGATGCCATTGAGGTGGACATTCCTTTCCAGCCGGATCCCACAGACCTGGTCCTGTCCAGTGTGCCGGGAGGAGAGCTGTTCAACCCGCGCAAACACAAGTTCTCTGAGGAGGAACTGAAACCGCAGCCTATGATCAAGAAGGCCAAGAAAGTGTTTGTTCCTGATGAACAGAAAGTAGGCCAATTCATATGCACCATAATATTTTGGTTTGGGTCATTGATAGATGAAGGTCATAAGGGCATATAAATGACATAGTGGCTGTACAATTTGTATTTTTACTCAAAACAAATCAAACACATACGCCGACTCTTTCCCCAGAGAACCCTTTTCTTCTTTTTTAATAATAAAAAAACTTATTTAACAATATATTTTAAAAACACAATGACATTATATTTGACTACAGAAAGGGACGACTAAATGTGATTGCAGTTGGACTTTAAGATCGCTCGGGGTTCTGGTCAGTCCTGATAAAGATTAAAGCATTTGCAAGCAGAGTGGTGGCTTTATTATTATGGATTAGAGATCAAAGATGGGGTGGGGGTGTGGGGGTGTTTTCACAACACAGATGTCCGTTTGTTTCAAATCCCTTGCTGATGTTGGCTGTGTTCAACTCTGCCTCTCCCTCTCATTCCCTCCAGGATGAGAAGTACTGGTCCAGGAGAAAGAAGAACAATGTGGCAGCAAAGCGTTCTCGTGACGCACGGCGGCTGAAGGAGAACCAGATCACGGTGCGCGCCTCCTTCCTGGAGCGGGAAAACACTGCGCTGCGGCAGCAAGTGGCCGAGATGCGGAAGGACTGCGGTCGCTGCAAGAACATCCTGGCCCGATATGAGGCTAAGTACGGCCCACTGTAAGGAGCCCAGAATAAAACCCATGAAGTCAAGAATCAATGAGACAAAAAGACAGAACTCCCTTCCCCGCAGAATTCAACACAGACACAAGCACCAAGTGAATCTAAATTTGCACTGTTGTCTTCGCTGGCCTCCAGTCGCTGTTTCTAACACGATGCCAGGTCAAAGGAAGGCCTGTGGAGAGCGCCTGGCTCCTACACTCAGAGAGGAAGGGGCCGATTGTGGATACTCCCATGGTCAAACACGCATGGACAATATGGTCTGTCTCAAGAAGGTCAGGGAATATGAAAAGAGTAGACGGGTACAAAAGAATCACAGGCTTTCCAATACTACACAAATCAGTTTTTATTACTGCACAGCACTTCTTCTTAGTGGACCAAAGCATGAGTAACGTCAGTTAGAGGTTGTGTTTTTAGAATGGTGCACACTTGCCATCCCTCACATTTTCCTTGTGTTGCATTTATGTTTGTGTCTGTTGTGTCTGTACTTCCTTTAAAATACTCTGGCTGAAGCCCAGAAGAAGGGTGTTGATAAACTCACTGAAGGGTAGGAGAGAGGAACAGATGAATAAAGGAGCACGGGGCAGCTTCACAGGGATACTTCCAGGCTGAAGAGGAAGGAAAAGACCTCAGGTCGGCAGAGGAGAAAGGGATGAGAGTCCGTTAGTGGTGTGATTCAGTCACAGTTGTTCTTCTTCAGTTTTGCGCACACAAAAAAAACGCTGTTTGTGTATATAGTCATTTTCCTGCACCACATAGACATGTGCGTGTGTCAGTGTGTAATCCATTTTTGCACTTTTTCTTAAAAAACACAGCGTGTAAAGATTATAATGGCAGGTGTCTACCTTATTTACCACCATGGGAGACCCACTAGCTTATTAGAGACACAAAAACATGCATGACCTACAGTTTAAAGCTACTGTGATTTCGTTTCCTTTTCTACTAACCTCAGACCCGCTTCCAGAGCCTCACACAAGATTTTGTTGAAGAAGACATATTTTGGGTTTCCTTAGAAGATGATGATTTTACAAATGGAGAGCGAGCAGTAGTTTTGTCTGTAGGTTACTGTAGAAGGCATATGTCTGATGATCTCCGGGGGCCCTCACTGGTGGAGGGGTACGTTAACATGTAGGGATGTTTATTTTACTGCACACTGCAGGTAAGAGGGCGCTAGAGCCACCACCTGCCTGGTCATGGTGTAGTGATGGCTGGATTGATTTTTTTAAAATTTAGACAGGCCCAAAGTTGGCTGCTTCTAAACCTTGTAAATAAATGATTGTCTCATGGTCTTTATTTCCCAAGACAAGGGATTCTGACTGTGTCTTTATTAACCCAATACTATTCCTTATATTTGCCAAATAGTCAATGAGTGCTGTATTTATTCTGATGGTAATAATGCATTTGTTGATTGTGATGTATAACAATATGTCAGATAATTCTATTTCCTCTGAGGAACAATACTTCTAATGAAACTAATGCAGGGAATTCAATGGGTAAACTGTGCTTTTGGATGTTTGTTTTAAAAACAGATTTATATAGTTTTATGGGATTCGTTTTCTCTATATACATACAGTATGTGTCTGAACACACAGAGGACAGGGCACACTGTTATTTACCTCATCCAACACTTCCTATTTTGAGAGGTTAAAAGTTTAGTAGGGCTACAGAGTGGTGTTGGTTGAAGCACAGAGCACATGAAAAGCAGCTTAGTTCCATTTGGCAAAGCCTTGAATCCAAGTTGATTAAATTGAGATCTTTTTGCCAAAGCGGCTGAGTCTGTTTCTAAATTAGTAAACACATTACAGACTGTTATGGGACTCAATATCTCAAGTGTCTTTGGCCGATGCAGATTCTGTGATCGGTCGGCTTGTGCTCATTATCGCCGTAATCTTGGAAAGAAAATAAATGTGGCAATAATATTCTGTTATGTAATGCTTGTTTTGTTTCCGTGATGATGTTGTATGTAAAATTGCTATGATGTACTAAATAGAACTGCCCCAAAGTCATTTGTGCTTCCAGTTTAGATCCTTTGTAGTCTATGGGATCCTAATGCATGAAACCCAGTAAACATGTCAATTTTTAATTTTTCTTGAATATTTTACACCAAGTGTACTTATGTCTGTAAACCATCACTGAAAACGACATATGTTTTTGGATGGGTAGGTCAGTGGTCTATTGTACAGTCCTGTCAAAAGAAAAAGCAGAACATCTTTGCTACGATGTCCTGTGTTAACGACTTATATAATAGCACCACCTATCCTTGTGCAGCCAGTGCTTGACCTTGGGGTGAACATCAGCTGAAAACAGCATCTTTTGATCACTGTGTGGATTGTTTTCTATTTACTAAAGATTGACCTATATCTCGATACAATGGATCAGTTGGAGGTTTTGTGTTTTCTTGATAGATTCTGTGTTGGTTTTAGTTTCCTGATGGTGTAGTATAACAGACATTTCTTAGCAATGTGTTGTTTCTTCTTTTTTTGCATTGACATTCAGACTCGGCATTTACTGCATTATGCTGTTTATACATCAATGTAGTTGATGAATACAAACTGGAGTTATTTTTTAACTAAATTAAAAATGTTCTGCATACGGCTGACTAAAGGTAATGACCAAGAGAGCCATATAGAAGACAACAAATCAAGATGCATACAGTGCAGCAATCTTTTTTTTTTTTTTTGAAGCATAGCACCACATGGAACGGGCTCATTGATGTTTAGCAGGGTGCAAATTCTCCAGCGCCAAGCTGAGCCACCAATAGGAAAGGAAAATAATATTAGCAGCGGTTTGGATCTGCAGATGTAGATACGTCTGTCTCACCTACAGACAAAGGTGGTAATAGCTGCTGCACTTTTAAAACACCTGTAGGCAATTGCATATTTTCTCTTTACAGCAGCTGTTTTATCTTTGTCTGTCAGAGGTTATTTCACCTGTTGGCTAAAAACAAAAGATTTGCGGGTTAAAAAACACAAAAAGCGTATTAAAAAACTGCAGTTGCAACATTCTGCCTGCAGGTGGCACACGTGTAAAAGAGCTGGTGTTTTCTTTACCTGTAGATGGTACAAATTGACTACATATTGTCTACTGAAGGTCTAAACTGCTGTTTTCAGGTTCTGGTCTGAAACTATTGGCTCTGGCTTTGGGTGCTTCACATCATGTCCTTATTCAAAGTAGCTACAATATTCCTGAAAAAAAAATCTATAAGTCTCTATTAAAAATGTGTTTAAAGTTTTGTTTTGTGGTGTTTTGCTTTATTTTCTCTTTTTATATAAACGTGTTTTTGTTGAGTGTTTTTGTATTGTCCTAACCATGTATAGGATACATGCAACTGCAGTACCATGTCCTAACTGTATCTTGTATCATACATATGAAATAAATTGGGATTTAATGACATGTGGGCTCCTGGTTTGACCTTGCCTGAGTCATCGAGCAGCTGCAGCAGCTCTGATGGGAGGCGCACTGGTGCTGAGAGACAAAGAAACAATAGACAACAAAAGAAACACAGTTTGGTGGACAAATGGAGACGTGTTTCTCATCCATAACCTATTCCTTGACACGCAAACGCACAACGTGTGATTCTGTTTCCTTTCAGACGCCTTGTTTCTCTGTCCCTTTGTTGCCTCGGTCCTGCTGCTCATCAGTATTCCAGAGGAGTAGGAGATGTTGCGTAATGATCACATCGACACACTGGGGAGCAACGTTGCGTAACAGAAGCAGCCTCAAAGACCAGCAGGATGGGTGTGTGTGGAGGATGGAGAAAGGAAAGCGAGGAAGCAAGGGAGGGGCTCTGGGAATCAGGAGGGGGGAGAGGGAGAGGAAAGGATCAGGTGGCTTGTGTCGGATGGAGGAGAGGAGAAGAAAGGGTGCTGAAGAGGGAGAGGGAGGGAAGAGCAGGGGGGTGGAGGAGAATGGGGACAACAAGATGGCAAGGGGATGGACAGAGAAAGATGGAGAACAGGGATGCAGTTGAAGACGTGAGCTGAAGGAGGAGAGGGGAGGGAGGGAGATGGGATGCAGTGAGTTGGCGTTGAAGATGTGGAGGAGAGCCAAGGAGGAGCACAGCCATGCATGTTAATGTCACACCACTACATGTTACTATAGAAAGCACGGCCCAATGTGTTCACACGAGCGAGCCAACTTTACAGCTGGCTGCATCCGACAAGAGACACTAGCACAACACAGACAGACAGACAGCGCTGGATGATGAAATATAAAGTAATATCTGCTGGGATGGGTCCAGCTGAGGTGGGTGGTGAGCAATCTGGCTTCTCACCGTTTGAGAATTTCATCTTTGCTTTGAATTATTGATCAAACATCACTTGAGTTTGTTTACTGCAATAAGAGGACACATTGCGCCGGCATTTCAATCTGAGGCTTTTCACAGGAACACAGGGATGTACCTTTCATATTCTTTGATCTGCAATATTTTCAGCTTTAGCCGAGTATGACACACAGACAGTAAGAGGCGAGAGCTGGATTTATCTGTGATCAAGCTGAACATTCATGTCATGTCTGCATTATTCGTCCAGTTAGTTAGCCACATAATGTTTCATAGCGCTGCATACCCATAAACAATGAGGACGACACAATCAGCTTATTTTCCATGCTTATTTTTTTTTTTGCCAATCTGTTTTTTTTATTACAAACTTAAAAAAGAATCTGATACAATAAGAAACTGCAGTAGTAACTCCCCATTCCCGAGGGGCAGCACAGAAAACAGGTCATTGCATTTCAGTAGTGAAAGATTCATTACACATCTACAGGGTGTACAGATCAGATACAAAATAGGAAAAATAATAAAATACAGGCAAGAAAGAAAGCAGTATATTTATACATCTGAACTTTTAATTATATCTATTTTACTCTTAAATGTTAAATTTTACATAGAAAATAAACTTCTTTTATGACAATGAAATATTCCAAAGTGCAAAATAAAACGCACACATTGATATAAGCAAAAGGACATCAGAATACAAAAATTCTTGTTTTTCCCCTCTTCATTAATGTTCAACCCTGATTGTAGAATGGCCTACGTTTAGAGTTGTGGTCTGTGGTGCGTTCAAAACACTGTTCGTTTCAAGTGTGAAACACAAACCACCATTCACTCTTGAAGACGGGAGGGCAAACGGGCTCTTACAATAAGTCATTCACATCCTTAGATCTCTCACCTCAAGAGCCCGACTCGTATATGCAGAGGAAACTTTAACAACACACCTCGTTTGCACTGAATAATCTGACAAATGTGGAAGAAAACTTAGAATCTCTCAAAATAAAATGAGCTGATCCCCCCCATTCATTTTCCGCAGGCCATCTCAACCAGGGTTGATGAACAACAGAACAGAATCACATTCACAGCATATTCATTTCCTTCAACCTTCCAAACCTGCCGTAACACTGTCTTCCTATTGAGATATATTGGATTTTTTTTTCCAGGGTGCAGAGAGGTAGTAACCCCTTGAATCCTTCAGGGTAATTTAAATTATGGCATTACATTGCACTGGAGAAGGGTGAGCATCTGTGTAAGCAAAGACAGTCTGGGATATGGCTATAGTATCAGGACCAAAGGACCAGGCTGATGGGGAGGAGATAACCCATTGGAAGAAAATAAATAATGAGGTGAGAAAAGTCAAATCCAATAGGAAATATAACATCAGGAAGGTTAAAAGAAGTTTTGTTCATTTAAATCAGAATATATCAGTTTAGGTACTGTGGTAGCATAAAGATGAAAATAGGAGCGTTAGTGAGTAGTGTTGATGGATTGAAAAAGAAAAAAAAAAAAAAAAAGGGGGGGAGGGGGGTCAGTGATGGACAGTTTTACAGGGGGGAATAAAATAAAATAAAAGCTAGGTTGACTACACTATATGCAGTGAATTCACACAAAAAGGGAAGATGTCATTGCACTCAAAAAACGGAACCAGAAACGTGGAGATTTTTGGTTTAAATGTACTGCCTATGGGAGTAGTGTTGTCAGACTGCCCTGGGAGCACAAAGAAGTGATCATCAGCCATCTTTTCCTACACAAACCCACTGTAAACATTCACATCTGAAACTCCAAATCCAACTTGAAGAATGAATACATTTACCCGTCTTAGACAAATTCTGTACAAGGTACAATACACATTCAATACTTTATTCTGTACATCTTTATTTTGTCTCAGTTTGCATATATTCATGTTATTTTCTGAAAAAATAACCTCGGCATGTAAGAAACTAAACAAAGAATCTGAACATAAGAACTTTTTTTATATACACATATTCCTGGACTTGTCTTACTCATACAAATGTAAGTGATCATTTGCAAAAACAAATATAGAAATATAGGAAATAAATTACAAAACAAATTATAAATGCATCTTTCCCTCACAATCCTAACATTTACAGAGATGTGTACCTCCCCACCCATTCCCCTGAAAAGAAAAACAAAAAAAGAAAGAAAACTTGCATGCGTATGACAAGCTGTCACTTTGCAAAACCAGCGTGAGCACAAGAGTCAAGGGTCCTTGGGTCATCTTATACAAAAACATTTATGGTTACAAGTCTAGAAAACATTCAAATAAACGCACAAGACGGACAGCATCTCCTCACCAGCATGATGCATTTGAATATAAATTAAGCTCATGTTTGAACCTAAAGCATTTTGTGACAGCTGAATAAAATGTGCCATTGCCAAACAAGAGGGCAAAGGAATGGTTTAGCGCTCATGTCTGTGGGCGACACAGCATCAGGAGCCCAGTAATAAAGTGCTGGACAGCTCTAACGGACATCTGGGGGTTAGCCTTCCCTGTAGCGACTAACCAACAGTCACGTGGACCTGGCTGGTAAACAAACCATAGTTAGAAACAGCAGACTTCCAGAGACCTGACAAGCTATCCAATAAAACGACAAAAGCCACACACCAATAAAGAACATTCATCTTAGTTCGCACGTCACTGCAACTGGGAAAAGAGACAGAGCAACCTGAACTGTATGCATATTCTGGTTTTTCCTTTGTTAAGAAAGCGGAGATCACCGAAGAATTTCAAGAGGAGGGAGAGAATAGTGTGAGCCTTTGGCTTCAATACCATTTAAGCTCACCAGAAACGTGCGCTGGGTTTTAAAGTGTCGTTCTCTAAGCCAATACAGCCTGGACGCCACCGAGGCACCAGAACCCTCTAGCTGCTTCCCTGTCATCTCCCTCGCAGAGGAAAACCTCTCCTTCATAGTCAAAGTCATGCTAAGCCATTTATCACAATCCCTACTGCTTAACTGCTGCATCCCCTCCCCCTCACCTCCTTCTCCGCCTGTTCACCTTCACACACTGCTGACTGGAATTTATTTCTGCGTATGCGTGTGCACGGGTGTCCATTTGAATACACGTATGAAACCATAACTTTACATCCCTGTGTGTATAATTGAGGTATCAGCGCACAGTTATCATCTTAAAATGCAAAGATTGATATGCTTTTCACGTTCACCAAGGTTTCCCCGACCTTCCCAGCTGCAGTTTCCCCTGACAGGTACAATACATTCTACTACATCACTCCCTTAACACTCCCGACATTCCCTTTCTGCTCCCTCCGCTGCCCTCACTTCATCTAAACCCACGTCATGTACACATTCCAGCTGACGATAAACGGCTTCCAATATACACAACAACAGAGTCAAATTGTGCCTGTGCACGAGCGCGTTGGGCCCACCGCACAAACAGTGGGTCTCTCGATCACGCTGAGCCACAACAAAATAGAGAAGGACTACACACACACACAGAGACAGCAGAGCCCCCCTCTCTGTGTTTGTGGCAAGTAGGGCAGAGAAGATTGCAGAGCAAAGTGCTGAGCTTTCCACAGCCGTCGTTCCCTGCAGGACTTGGCAAGGTCCTTTTTCACAGCATGACAGTGCAGTGCAAAATGGAGCTATACTAGAGCCGGGTCCATTGAACTACAAGTCAAGAGAGGGGAAAAAAAAGAAAAAAAAAAAAAAAAAAA